>CAXKVX010002722.1:0-83965 GCA_964058865.1 Eleocharis quinqueflora
CCACGTAGAATTAGAGTCAACATAAGCAAGCATGTACTTATCCTAGTTTTATCATACCTAGCACTCACAACATACAGATCAGGTTTGTGTCAAATATACAGTCCAGAACCAAATTTAACTGGTTTCACACTGACACTGCAAGTTGGGTTACACTCCTGTTCGTATTCATCGACTCATCTGGGTATTCAAATTGTACAGAGAAATTATGCTGACACTAGTTGTCGCTTGTTGGGACTTATTTGAGAGATTAATCAAACATGATGTGTAATACATCACCTGCATTCCACGGTGGCCATAATCTAGCCAGGAAACTTCTTTGATAAGGTTGGCCATATCATCTGATTTGCCACAAGTAACCCAAAGGAGATCTACAGAATTAGTTAGAACTTGTTCATGACCGTCATCCAAGTCAAGCAGTGAAAGCTCTCCATTTTTACGCAACATCAAGCACCTGGCATTACACTATAGCCCAACTTAGAGCTTGCATGTTATTTGGATATAAACATTTACACGAGGATGAGACATAAGAGAATGAGCCAAAAACAAATAAAACAATCTTCATCATGTTGCTTTTCTTCAATGGCTGCCAAATGAGCATTCATCATTTGATTTGTGTTTACTGAACTTCTACTTGTACTCATGTTGACATCTCAATATCATTATTAATATTAGGTGGTAGCTTTTACCAAAGGCTCTCGACCAAGAAAAGAACATAATTCAACAATCTAACAATTACCTAGAAGGTTGTTGAAGCATCAAAGAAGATTGAATAGTGCTCTTTTGGCATTTCTGTTCATCTGACATGTTGGGAATGATGTGCATTGCGGCAGGGTGGCTTTTTACACTCATAATAGATAACTCACGCACAGTACTAAGCTGCATTGGCAAACATAAAATTTGCTTATCAAATTTTCCTAATATTGTTAGTATGAGAACTGAAAACAGAAATATCAAACTTTCAAATGCATGCATAGTGACATCATTAAGTTTGCATGCATGCATCAACACAAACTATGACTCATGTATACTAAGGAAATACTTTTGCATCACAAACTTTTACATATGAATCAACTACACAAAACTCTCCTTTGCATTTATTTAACGAGCTAAGTTGTAAGTTGCTCATTTTCAAACTTCTAATAACAAGTTGATAATCTATTTTGTAGTTGCAAAGAAAAAGAAAAAATAACAAAATAACAACTGAGAAAAATAAAAGCAAACTTGATCAAACCTGGATAACTGGAGAACCAGCTGGTATCAATTCACCAGAAATCTTCACATGAAAAATATGAACATCAAAAGGGTTGTAAGTAACGAGGATATAATCTTGGAAGACGTCCATCACAGTTGGTTTCCCAAGTAATGTTTTTCGACAAAGTAGGGAGCTTTGGTCTAGGTGGTACCTCGGATAGAATAGCAACTCATACCTTCAAGAACAAGCAAAATATAAAGTTGTAACAAATAACAAGGTCACAAGGACAAAGGACTGTGCACCATAAGTTCTGCCTATATGGGTACAACACATTTATCCACTAAATTAGCCACAGTCACTCTAGTCTTTGTTTAAGGTACAGAAATTTAGTTTTATACTAACATTTGTTCTTTAATTTTTTGTAGGGTCACAATAATAACTGCAACTGTGCAGTCCTAAAAACACCGATGCATGGGCCAAATTACACTGGCTTGTCAGTTTTCGTTTATTAAATTCATAGAATTATCAGCAATAAAAATTTAGTAATATTTATGGAACTAGGAAAACTCAGTATTAGTAAACTTAAATGTAAGGACATGTTTCTTTATTTGCATACAACAACAATGTAATTGCACACACTATAATTACACTGTAGAAAAACTGACATGTTAGAAAAGATTGGAGTAGAAATACTGACGTGTTAGAAGATTCAATGTAATTGCATACAACAACAATTTTGTTCCTAAGCCAGAGCAATCCTTTGCACTGAATTTTTTGCTCTTGTGTGACATCACCAAAAAACCGCCACTTCTTGTTCCTCAAGTCATACAATACTAGCCCATGGTAACCAGAAACTGCAAGGTATGTACCATCATCACTGGCAACAACATGCAAAATGGGCCAATTTTGTGAAATGTAAGTTACCTGTTTTAAAAAAACAAAAACTCAATTGTAAACCAACAAGGAAGAATCTTTATATACAATCTATATATAAATATAGTAAATTTCTATAAATTTAAAGCAATAGTTTTTCGGAATGAAATCTCAAATATGTTACATTTTTATGGACTTAACTGGAACATTCAATTGAACAATTTTGAGCTCATCTGTCCCATCATTCTGTACCAACAAAACACGATCGTCACCATAAAGAAACTGCTGTGCAAAGGTAGTCCCAGACAAGCCTCTGTTAAGACAGCACTTGCTGAACGAGAACTCGATAGTCCGATCAGATGAACCTTCCTCAACAGCAAACAACCGATAACCGTGTTCATCCCACTGCAGGAGTGCAGTCCCTCCAAGGAGAGGCTCAGGTTTGAAATCTGTGTTAGATTTGACCATAGGGGATGATGCCGAGGCTAATCTAGATTGACGGGCTGTGCACATTAGACGGCAGCCAGATACTGACCACACAGCCATGCCTCTGTATCTCCATCCAACAGCAAATGCACAATTATCAGGAGTCCAGGCAATGCACGAAACCGGTCCTGTGTCTTCAACCGAGTAACTGTTTTCACCAACATGTTAGCATTTTAAGAATATTAACAAATACACAAAGAATTGACTGACGCCCAAAAACATACCCATAAAAGATGAAAAGAAATACAAAACACACCACTAAAATGTATATCCAAAAGGATAGGATATATTAACAACAGCTTTCACAACCATGACAATAAGGATCTGGATCGATAGGTACTTCACTGTTATGGCTAAGACAATTTATTTTAAGATGTCCACGTGATTGGGATCTATTTATAAATTACGACGTACTGTCTTATATCTCTTCGTATTCTTCTAATTTCTTTTTTGTTCTTTTTGGTTGGATTTGCCAATAACACCATACTCTCAAATTAAGAAATGCCCAGTCACACTTGTGCGAAGCCTAGCAGCACTCCTGATTTTGCACTTTCACATGCTTTTCTAATCCATCCACAGCTTGAGCTCATCAACTCCTTCCATTACAATGATATCATCTCAAATTGACAGAGACACCAAGACATAATTCTCGTGAGAACTTGCATGTGTATTGAAGACAAGAATAATTCATATTGACATATATCTGTTGATTGCGGTGTTACTTATAACTAACTTATTTGGTTTAAATTGGGGATCTTTGATTGGGGATTTTTACCTGATGTAGGGTTGGTAGATGATTTTTTTTATTTGAAAAGGTTAAATTCTTGGTATGAACTTGCATTGGTATTTTTAAAGAATCAAAGACGTATGATTCTCTTTTTAATGATGCAACTGTTTGTTATTTCTTTTATGTTCAGAAACAAATGGACAATACTGCATACTTTATCCAAGATTTGCTTGTTGATTTGAAGGTAAGCATAATCAACAAGAAATGTCATTTTATTTACCATCAATTGATTTGCTTCTCAAACATAACAAAATTTCTATTGCCTTTGTTCCCATGACACACCACAAAACCATGTCAACTGGAACAAAAAAAAAACAATTTAAAATTTGGAGCTGAATAGTAGTAGATGGCCCTGAGGCTCATGAGTTTATAACTAAGATAGGCTGGTTGAGATTACAACTATTCCTGTTCCTATTACTATGGATACTATATTACTATTTGTTATATTATTATCTGCATTGGTCTTTCATTACTCTGATTGGGTTTCATCTATAGCCTACCCCAACTTGTTTGGGAGTAAAGGCTTTGTTGTTGGTGTTGTAGAGGCTGGTTGAGATCGTAAAACTAGTGGAAAGGGAAAATTTGAGGAAACACCAAGCACTTGGAAGTGGAACTTAGCAAGAGGTGACCTGCTTCACTTTCCATAAATCCATAATTTGATCTCGTCCATTCAAAGACAAAAAAAAATTGAATGGTTCAAAAACTTGTTGTCAAGGTTGTCAAAGAAACTTTATTAACATTTATATCCAATTAATATAAACATACACC
Organism: Eleocharis quinqueflora; assembly: GCA_964058865.1. Lineage (NCBI taxonomy): Eukaryota > Viridiplantae > Streptophyta > Magnoliopsida > Poales > Cyperaceae > Eleocharis > Eleocharis quinqueflora. Next base: position 4,107 of record CAXKVX010002722.1, read on the forward strand.
CAAGGAAGACATTATGTTCCATGTGAACAAGGGCTAAACCTGCTTCACTTTCGCATAAATCCATAATTTGATCTCGTCCATTCAAAGACAAAAAATTGAATGGTTCATAAACTTGTTGTCAAGGTTGTCAAAGGAATCTTATTAACATTTATATCCAAATAACATAAACATACACCCCAGGAAGACATTATGTTTCATGTGAACAAGGGATAAAAGAAACCCATGTCTTTAGAAAAAAGAAAATTAGGTCGACACAAGTATGTTAATGCCGGGGATCCTTATTTTTACCAGTATGTCGCGACCCCGCGTAACTGGCAGACAACAATACCAAAACCATAAAAACATTAAAAACTCCATGCCCCCACTACCAGCTCTTATTTACAGGTTCACAAATAAATACCACAAAAAAGAAGAGTTCGATACATACCCCCAGTCGAACAAAGAAATGGTGCGAAGAATCTGTGCACTCTCAGAGAGGTCATACAGCTCCACAACTCCTCTGCTACAGCCAACTGCAAGAATTTTCTGATCTGATGCGAATGAAGTGCATGTGGCCCCATCTGTGGTTAGCCATCTCTCAACTGTTATGCCATTACTTTGCCTCAAACCTTTTTTACTGACAGAACACAATTCAATCTGACAATTTGAGTACAGAACTACTAATATTCTCAGATTTGTTGAAAATTCAAGATGCGTTATAGAAGAATGTTGCACAGCACAACCAGTAGTATGTGATGGTGAATGTGGGTACTGTCTAGATGTCGACGGTTCGTCCGAAGGAGAGTTTTCACAACATACCCTAAAGCTATCTGAGTACTGCAAATTGAAGAGAAAAGGAAGGATTAAATCAAAACTATGATAATTTCTGACATAATGGACTAAAATGGAAAGAATTATTTGTGGTACCTCTGCATTCCATGAAATAAGCCGTAAATGCCCATTAGATAGGCCAATCAATGTGCTTTTGTTATCACATACAAAATTACTCCTGGAAAACAGTCAACACAAAATGACATTAACAACTAAAAGTATCTCTACGCATTCATGCAAAATTAAGACAAAGTAAGGTCTTACACCGCTAAGCAGTCTCCAAACAAAGGAATTGCTTCTGTGATAGTAAGAGATATGGTGGCAAGAGAAAGATTGGGATACTGCTTGCCACCTGTAAGTAGCAACTTTCCAGTTATCTGTATCTTATATATGTGCAGGAAATGTGTAGTAGTCTGCAAGAACAGAAACAAATAGATTTTATAAGCTCATTACTCAACTATCATCATTTGCAATAAGAAAGGTTGTATTTGAACATGTTACGTTCTTGTGCAAAGCAGAATCTGAGAAACCCCTTAATACATGTCCCACAAACATTACTTCAGTTACAATACTAGTCGGTGGAATTATTAAATCAAAACACATCATATCTGAACAAGTCCCAAACTTGCCAATACAGTAGTATAATTTACTTCAAACAACGCCATTTGAAGTATCACGTATCAAAATCAGAACCAGTAAGTTCAGAGTCTGTACATGGGAACCAAATAGTCTCAATTAACACAAAGCAATCCAGTAGACGAGAGAAACAAATCCACACTTACAAGCACTGCGACTGTTTTAGTATCTGGACTCCACACAGCACGTGCATTCTCTCCCTCTATCGCTACTGACTTCTCTTCGCGCACATACTTCCCTAACCTCAACCTATGCTGGAAACCAAAACACACAACCAATTATCATCAGAGATCGAAACTACAACATAGCAACAACCAGTGTGATTGCAAATTAATATCAATCTAGACCTGAGAAGTACTCCAGAGCTCGAGATGTGTGGGGCCCACAATCAGTAAGAGGCGATTCGTGCACTTGAGGTAGACAACGCGCTGCGACGAGGAAGAGGGGAGGCCGGGGTCGAGGGGGATGACCTGCGGCCATCCGTACGCCATGTACATCTCTTCGTTTTATAAACGGGGAGGGAGAGAAGATCCAAAGAGGAGACTGCAATAGAGAGAGATCTGGGATCGCGAGAGAGAGAGAGAGAGAGAATTGCGGGTGGGATTTGGGAGTCGTATTTGTTTCCGCTGCGTTTATTGTCAGGTTAATTTTTTTAGTGAGTCAGCTATGAATCTTAACTTACAAGCGGTTATTTTAAATAAATGAAATCAAAGCCGTCAGGTTTTTCTTTAGCAGTTAATCTATTTTTTGAACTCATTGCCATTAATTCATCTTATCCATTGATACTTTTAAAAATTAACGGTCTAAACTAATCCCAATTCATACAAGAATTCGCCTATTTTTTTCTACTTCTTTTCCTACTGACAGTTTTTTTATTCATTTTCCTGCTGATTATTGTAAGAATGGGGACTGAATAAAGACGATCCCTCTGAATACGGACAAATTCTTGAAGGAAGACAACAGACCCATTGCACGTGTGGTTCACGGCAGAGGTGGCAAATTAATTGGGGCAGATTGTATCGGATTAGTTTGACTTTTGAAGGTATACAAAATTTTCAAGCGAGAATCGGATGAGATCGAATTGAATTTTGTATTGTCAAATGCCGTCAAATTTTAAGTCACGAGCCAAATCGAGTTAGATCATGTAAGGTTTTGGGTCGGACAACATTTTTTAGGTGTCGAGTCGGGTCGATCGCTGGTTGTTCGGGTTGGACATCGTCTGTCCTTTTCGAGTGTTCAGGTCGATAAAGATTGGATTGAGCTTCGAGTTGAGAAATATTGATTTTTTTCGAGTGCCAGATCATGTCTGGCAATATTATATCAGGTTTTGAGTCAGGCAACTCGACTTTTTCGATATTTCGGGTTAAGTCGGCGAAATTGTGACTGTATCTGATGTCAATTTATTAGCAAAATTGAATTATGTGTATTCATATTTGGACACAATTTATTAACATACTAGTGAAATATTGTGTCAGCAATTAGAAAAAAATAAAAATGTGTTGCAATGCTTCTGTATTCATTGGATAGTTTTGAAAAGAAGTATATGACTTTCTATAAAATTATATGAATATTTAGTTTATGTTATTAGCATTGAAAACGTTCATTTAATATCAAATATGAGAGTTTAACTAAAATAATTATGACATTATTTGACATATTAAAAAATCAAGATATAAAGACACAAAATTGTTAGCACTCTGTTAGAATTTTTAATATAAATATTATGCAACCATGTTATTGTCATTATCACTTCGTCTTGATTTACGGTTCATCTCGACATTTAATATCAAATATGAGAGTTTAACTAAAACAATTTTGACATTATTTGACATATCATAAAATCAAGATATAAAGATACAAAATTAGTTAGTAATTTGTTAAAATTTTTAATATAAATATTGTGCAATCATGTTGTTGTCATTATCACTTCGTCTTGGTTTACGGGTCATCTCAAGCTGAGTCAGATCAAGTATCACTTCGGATCGAATTGCGAGTATTCTTATGTCGGGTCTGGTCGGTTTCAAGTCCACAAGTATCACTTCAGATCAGCTACGGGTCTTTTCAAGTCAGACCGGCCATGTCAACAGGATGTGTCTTATGATCATGAAAATGACAACCCACGAAACTCTCCAATGTTGTATTCCCGATCAGAATTTTGGCGCTAAGAAGTACCTTAGTGCTTTAGAGCAGAAGTTTACCGTGAGCAAAATGACACAAATTCGTACGCTCATGACTAAACTTTATATTCTTAAGTACAAGGGAAAAACTGGAATTAGGGAGCACATCACTGAAATGATCAAGCTCCAACCTGCGCTTCTTTCACACGAGTTCAATTTCTTTGATGATCTCCTCATTAAATACATCTTCATGTCTCTTTCTCCCTCCTTCAGTCAATTAAGTATGACTTATAACTGTATGAAGGAAAAATGAACAGTGGCTGAGCTTGAAGCTCAGCTGGTACATGAGGAGGAGAAACAGAAGTTGGCTAAGGGAGAGGAGACTCATGTTGTAACACCTAATCTCAGAAAGGACAAGCACAAGAATAACAAGGGGAAAGAGCTCGTTAAAGGAGCTGCAGAAAAGAAGCAGAAAGTTGACAATACTCCCGATAAATAGGGAAGTAAAGTGACTTGTCACTTTTGCAAGAAGCCCGGACACATCAAGATACACTGTACCAACTATGCTTCGTGGTGAAAAAAAAAGGTATGTGTCATGCCTTAGTTTGTTCTGAAGTTAATTTAAGTACAATATCAAAATATACTTGGTGGTTAGACTCAGGTGCAACTTCTAACATCAGTATATCTATGCAGGACTGCCTAAACCTTTGAAAGCCAAATCAAGTTGAACACTACATTTATGTGGGAGATTGCAGGAAGGTTGAAGTCGAAGGCATATGAAAGTTTAGATTGTTGTGTATGACTGGATTTTATTTGTATTTTGATGCATTAGTGGTTCCTTCCTTTCGAAGGAACCTAATTTATGTTTTCTATTTGGACAAGAATAGTTTTGTTTGTTCATTTGGTAATGGAAATTTCAGTTTATTTCAAAATTCAAAACAAGTCGTTTCTGGTTCTTTATCCTTTTATGACAATCTTTATTTTCTTGAAATAGATACTTCACATACAGAAGCTCTGTGCATTGATACTAGAAAACGTAAATTGACTAATGAGAATTCAACGACATTATGGCACAGACATTTGGGACATATATCTATGCAAAGAATCTAACGTCTTGTGTCAAATGATATTTTCACACCTTTAGACTTTACTAATTTCAAAGAATGTGTAAGTTGTATAAAGGGAAAACAAACTAATAAACGCAAGTATGATGGCAAAAGGTGTAATGATCTCTTAGAATTGATACATATCGATATCTGTGGTCCTTTTTCAAAGGCTACAAGAAATGGTCACGGATATTTTATCACATTCATAGACGATCATTCAAGATATGAACACATCTACTTGGTTAGATCACTAAAAATTTGTTGAACTTTGGACTCAATATTATATCAAAGAAATATGATTAAATAGAAAGACTTTCAGCACAATTCACAAACACAGTTAATCAATTTTGTACGTAGACAGTTAACCAAGCTGAGCAGCGGAGCAGAACTCGAATGGCAACATCGAGTAGGCCCACAGATAAAATACGAGAAAACTCGAATTGGAATAGCGAGTCAGTGCGAGTTGGAGCCGAGCTCGGTCTTCTAGTCTTTGCTTCTCTTATGTGGGCTGGGCCCGAGTATTGGTCAAAGTTCGGCCCACTAGCAGCCCTGTCAGGACCGAGTAGCATAGTAGAATAGTAGCACCATATTTTTATGGTCTCGACTCTCGACTAGTCGTCTAGTTGATCTCAAATGAAAGCACCATATCGATTCAACGTTACTCGAGGCCGAATATTTATAGGTGTATGCAAATTAATCCTTTATATTCTTTTTAGATCTGACAGTTTAGAATTAAAAGAGTTGCTGAAATATGGAAGCATATTTTCCGTTTTACTAGAAAACATGAGATTGTAAACGGGATAATTAAAAACGTTTGGCAGCATTTTGCACATGGACCGAGGCATAATACGGTTCGTTTCTTTTTTGAAGTAAAGAGCCTAGAGAGAAGAGATTTTATTTGAAAAAGATGTTGGTATCAAATTGACTACCGAAATTCTTGATATTCTTAGAAGTCGTAAAACATGTATTAACTTCAATGGTCATGCATTTTTACATATGACATATATACAATCTTTAGAGGAATCCTAGCTGCCTGAAAGAACAAAAAAAAGAGCGAAACCAAAACGAAAACCCTAGGTCCTTTTCCCCCTTCCCTTCACCCCCTCTCCGCATGTCGTTGTTCGAGAAGAGAACACTATTGCTAAAAAAGCGAGAGGAGTGAAACCGCTTAGCAAGTTCTCATAGTGGTCATCTCGCTTTTCGACTCGGCTTTGCTTTCTCTCAAAGGTCTCTGCCATGAAAGAAAGTGTGAGGGAGATTGCACTGCGGATTCTCCCGATAGCCGCATCTCTTTCTGACTTGGCCCCTCCTTCCGCCACTGCCCTACTTCCTCTCCCTTCCTCCTTTTTATCAACTCTAGCTCATGAATTTTTTCCTCATCGACGACGGCGGTTATTTATGGGGAAAACTCGTGTAAGCTCGTCGTGAGGCAGACATGAGGTGAAAATTGGAACTCTAACCCTAGTTGGAGGAGATCCGCCAAATGCGGTGTCAACACGTGCGTGATCCTGTCCTAAAGAACCCAACAAAGATCTACGGTCCACAACATCCAGTACGGGTGCTTCAGCGGTCCTCCAATGGTCTAACAGCTGCTCCTCAAAACTCTAGCAAGGCCATGTGGCGATGCAAGCTTTTTACAAGCACAATCGTGAGATCTGATGTGCGCAGGTATTCACCCACTATAAAATTTGGAACTAAATGCAGGTATACTGTAATTGATTTTGTGTTCCATAGCAGAAAAGTGTTGTGCATGGTAATAGGGCCAACATGAAAGAAACCAAAATCACATCAATTAGCTTAATAATCAATACTAAGATATAGAAATACAGTATTGCCTCCTTTTATTATCTCAATGTCAGTAATAAATAGGTTGCCCCACTAATTTTGTAACATCTGGTATGCATTATGACATGATGCTACTAATGTATTGCTGAAGTCCTCAAAGTTAACTAATTGTTGTTGTTTTTTTAAATGTGTTGTCGTAATGATTTGAGAAAAGAAATATAGTTTGTACATTAATCCAATCATGGATTTGTGCTTCTTCCTGGTGCTTCACCGTAAGCCAAATTAACAGTATCACGAGAGCCATTCTCGTATCTTGGGAGAAAAAAAATGCTATCATATATTTTTATAGGAGTAGATGGTTAATGAAGTCTTAATTTTCAATTCTATTCATACATCATATATTTGCAGCAAACATTTTGGACTAACATCTTATTTCTAATTGTACCTAATACTCGATTTATGATGTTTTCTGGCTATAAATTTATAATTTTGCTTCTAAATCAAGAGAAACAGTATCTTAGACAGTCAGGAAGCTTTCTTTATTTTCTCACGGTCTTTCGTTTGCTTACCTGAACGTATATGTATGTATGGATATGATTGCCTGAACGTATATTTTTAGAATCCTTTATGTTTTGCTTAACAACCTGCTGTATATGGTCTCCTGTATTTGCTCTCATGATTTCTTTTGTGATGGTAATCCAACATTTTTATGTTCTTCGGGGGAGCGCGAGCCCTTGACTAGTTGCAGTGGCGGAGCCACATAGCTCCATTGGTGCAGCTGAACCTCCTGAAAAAAAATTCAAAAATGAATATATATATTAAAAAAATTCACAAATGATCATATATTTGAAATTTTTTTGCATAAATGACCATATAAAATATTTTTTTTCTAAAAATAACCATCATTTCAAACCCCTGAAAAAAAAAAAACCGTAAATCTTGAACCCCTGGCGAGAATCCTGAATCCGCCCCTGACTAGTTGCAAATAAATTTCTATTCACCAAGTTAAAATTTTGTCATGTCAATAAAATAAAATTAATATGAAAAAATATTAAAATAATATGACATAAAATCTAATTCTTATGATTGCATAAATGAAGATGCTCCGATGTCTATGATTTGGTCCCACCGACGAGCGTTAATCCAAATTCTTCTTGTTTTTTTTCTATGAGCCTGACATAAATTGACACGCAAATTCAATAATAATTCAGGTATTCTGCTCCGTGAAATAAATACACAGAAAAATCCAATAAAACCAAATTAATAAGAAGCCATGTAGATAACTACATACTGCGTGAGTCGACACAAATTGACCCTTTGATTTATATAATTCAGCCAACTTTTTCATCAAAATAAATCATAAACAAACAAATTATAATAATGCGAACCAAGTACATACTGTTGATTCGATAATTCAGTCAATCTTTCGAGCAAAATAAACTAATAATAAAGTGGTATCAAATATCAATTTTCTAATGAATTAAGTAATGCAACCCAACATGCTCTAGATTTTCTGTTGCTTTCTATGGAGAATATATCCTGTAGCTGTCCACTGGAAAACTACTGGAGAGAACAACAAATGGTTCATTAAGTGTACTGTTATGTGTTTAAATTGCTCGTCACACGATTAATATCAGCACGTACAGTAGAATATTAATTTATACTCCAAAATCTTAATTTCTTTTCTGTTCTAGAACAAATTCATCAATTTTTTCTACAAACACCCAGTCAAAAGCTCGTTTTCATGTACGAAATTTCGCGATGTTTCTCTCACCTATCTACATTGATCTTCTCTTGTTTTGCCAAAAAGAAATAAAAGCATTCACACTGCTCATCGGCGTAATAGTAACATGAGGCGGATTCAGAACTAAGAGAACAAACTCTATCTGTACTTTCAGTCAATAAAAGGAAGAAATAGCCTTCATCTCCACCAACCTATTTAGCTAGCGACCTTCTTCCTTCCTTCCCATTTCATACATATAACATGTCTCTTCTTGGCAAACACAAAGGCGAACTCTTTTCGTCTCTCCTTCTCTCTCTCTCTTGAACTAAGGATACTACGCAACGCCATGTCTGAGAAAACCATTTCTCACAAACAAATTATACTCATTCTTCTTCCTCTTGTCTTACTAAGTTTCTTTTTCGTCGTCCCAAATTCTAATAGCTACCTCCAGTTTAGCTTTTTCTCAAGCTGTCAACAGGCTCAGCAACTACAACCACCCCTCGAGACAACATCGGCTCAGCAACTATCGCCACCTTCGGAGACAAAACCAGCTCAGCAACTACCAGCGCCACCTCCCGAGACAAAACCAGATTTCAAGCTCTTATTCAGCATCCTAACTGTCCCTGAGAAAACCGAAAGGCGCCATATCATCCGCATGGCCTATGCATTACAAAAGCCAATGCTCCCTAAGAACGTGCAAATAGATATCCGTTTTGCATTTTGCAAACTCAAGACAGACGAACAGAGAGTATTCATTGGCATGGAAATGCTAACTTATGGCGACGTAATCGTTATGAATTGCACCGAGAACATGGATGAAGGAAAGACATACACATACTTCTCGAGCGTAGCGGAGATGTTTTCAAGCGAGCCATACGACTTTGTCATGAAAGCTGATGATGACGCGTACTTCAGACTCTACAAATTATATGAAGAATTAAGAGATAAACCTAGAGAGGATACATATTGGGGTAAAGCCTGGCCTCCTTTAGATCAGGAGAACCCCCCGTACTTTGTCGGAATGGGATACGCATTGTCCTGGGACCTGGTACAGTTTATTGCCGAGTCAGAATTTGTTCGTAACCATACACACGGTCTCGAAGACATCAACTTGGCGATGTGGCTCGGTGCAGGCGGGAGAGGGAAGAACAGGTTCAACATGAGGGGGAAAATGTACGATTTTCACGGTGTCGAGCCGAAGGATTTCCCGAACGACACGATCGGGGTGCATGTGTTGAAGAACGATTTCACATGGATGGTCACATTAAAGAACTTCAACATTACAGAGGGGCTCCAGCCATCTCCGCTTTACCATGTTTGATATAATCACAGTTCATTCCTTCATAATAAGTTTATTAATTCGTTGGTACGCCAAATTGTGCATCACATGCACTACCGTTTTGTGACTTGATCTGTCTGTGTAAATAGTTCTTTCGATGTAAAAAGATGTGCATGCACTTGTTAGTTGTTAATTACAGATAGAGGAGTCGATCAACAGGTTTACAATTTATTAGTGCTTAGACTGAGTTCAAGGATTCATGTTTGGCAAATCTTTTATTTCTGGCAAAAAATACCAACTATTTCCAGGGATTTTTCAACGGTCAAGAGATTCTTTATCTTATGATCCCAAAATTCCCAAATCCCAATTGACGAATAAATGACGACGATTGATTAAAATATCACACTACAATTGAGAATTCTTCAGAATTTTCAAATGGAGTAATAGAAAATTTTAATTCTTAATTTTAGTTTCTGTGATTCCTAGACCAACTTGGAAAATTCTCATGATATAGTCGTACGTGCTGATAAATAACTTGCACTTACATTAATTGTCACTATAGAACCAACAATATTGTCGGTATACGCTACGATAATCGCATTATTTATTGTATAGATTTTTATAAATTTTGAGGATCAGAATTGGGTGAATATAAATATATTGAAAAGATATAATTTAGCTTGTCGAGTGAGAACAAAAGCAGACACGGACCCCTCAAATATAATATATATTGTTGATCTCATTTTTCTTATGGGTGTTTCTGGCGTGCACTTAATTTTATGGTGATTAATTCTAATGGTATATATATTTGAATAGTAGTATTTATATTAAAAAATTAGATTGTATATGTATTGTTAATTTCTAATGTGCATCAAATTAAAATTATTTAGCTCTCTATTAAGCAATTTAAAAGATTTAATTAACTGTAGAACTTTAATAATTGTATGGCGAAAGACCAAATAAATTCACAACTCATGAACACATTATAACTGCTATTTGTAATGAAAATTTAGCTGTCAATGAAATCATTTTGGTCGTTTACGATTTGTATCGTTCTCATTTCATTTTGGTCGTTTACGATTTGTATCGTTCTTGATAAACTGGCATGGATAAAAATATTTTTGGAAGCTTATTGAGTATGCCTATGAGTAAGAAAAAAAATTGTTCACTAATCAGATAAGAGTACGCCGATATGGGTAAAAGCTATCTCGTACTCGTTACTCAATGAGTAAATTATATATATATAGAGAGAGAGAGAGCGTGTGTGTGTGTGTGTGTTATGTTAAAATATTTTATAAAGCACCTACATTTATATACTTTAGTCTTGTATCTCGAGATACAAAGTGCAAACGGCCGATCAAGACCGTTAAAAATATTCTTCATACTAACATTTATTTGGAGATCAAATTTCACATTTTTTATTCTTTTTACTATTTTATCGGATAGACGAAAAATTCATTAATCTAACGATTTATAGATCTCCAAATTAACCAAAGTTGCACTCATTCGATAAAATAGTAAAAAATATAAAATATAAAATTTGGTCAATAAATTGATGTTAGTATGGAGAATATTTTTCACGGTATTGATCGGCTGTTTGCACTTTGTATATTGAGATACGAGCCTAAAGTATACGGTTACGGATGTTTTATAAAGTATTTTAGCATAACTATATATATATATAGAGAGAGAGAAGGAATATGTATCCTCATTTCTCCATCAAAACCAAATAAAAACCAATAAAAATGACCGATTTGAACTATTGAAAATATTCTCCATACTAATGTATACTTAGCCTGTTTGACCACTTTAATTGTCAGCTATATATATTCTGTTTAAAAGAAGACATAATTATTAACTTCAATTGTTTTATGTACATTATGCAATAACTAAATTTGAACAGTGGGCGCATGTATTTTCAGTTTACAGATATTGCAGCTCACACACGAAAGGAAAAGGTGACACCGTGACATTAAAATGTACTCCGAGGGTTAATTTATGATATTTGAATGAATTCATGACGCTGTCGTTATTGTACGTCAAGATCAGACAGCTTGGATATGTACATCACAAATCACAATATACTTTTTTTAATAGAAACTGAACCATGAATTCATGACGAACAAGATAATTAAATTCAATTAAATAAATAAACAAGTGAAAGTGGACATCTCGAGAGGAGAGTAGCCGGTCCGGGAAATCCAAGCCGAGATTCGGACCGGTTCAATTCGAAGGTAAATTCCGTCTAAAAAAGATGGGATGATCTGAAGATATAATTCATCTTAATCTGTAACTAACGTGAGTATAACTCATTTTAATGACGGAAACTAATTTTAACCGTCACTAACTCACCTTAATTCAAAAAATATTCATAAAAATTAGAAGAAAAAACTCGATCAAATCGGCAAATCAGACCCGGATCGAACCCCCTCAAATCCGACCCAAACTTGTCGATCTGCTAACTCATAAGCCTTAGATAGATTGCAACCGGCTAAAAAGCTTTTGCCATCCATATCCGACCCGCCAACACGTGAACCGACCAACTTGTGAACCGGTCAACTCGTTAGTTAATCCGGACCGAACCGGAGCATTTTCAATTCACTAGAGGAGAGCGGCTTAATGATTTTATGATAATTAATTTTGAATCTAACTGTGTAGCGATTAAAAATATCACTTCAAACGGGTTGCCGCATAGAAAGTTGTATCATGAAAATAACAAAGGTCAGATAGCTGTGGTCCGGACTTTATTTATGGGCCGTCACATACCCAAATGGACCCGGCTGTAACACTTGCACCACTTGGAAAACAACGCGTGGAGATTCCCTGATTTTCACCAAAACCCAAATCTAATCTAATAGCCTCACCTTTTCTAAGTCCCCGTCAAGGTGTCAGGTGTCAACTAATCAATGCATTAGCATTTATCAGCTGCCAGCTGGAGCCTGGATGGGCTCACCAACATTTTTTATTAATATGCGGAAAAATCACTATAATAGCCGAAATATCTTCAAATTTCCAAATTTGGTACCTAATTTCATTTCTCAATGGTTTTTAACAACTAATCCCACTGTAATAATGCTTTCTAGCTGTTCGAATCATGAATTATTCAAATACGAATCAAATAGATAAGACATATCATTACTCAAAATATAGGCATATTCGATAAGTTATCGACCTTTTTTATATGCAATTTTTTTCATTCTAATTTGAATCTGAATCTAATAATCCTAGTTATAAATTTTTTTAAGTTAATGTGACTTGGGACAAAATGTCAAATTCGAAGAACGCCATGTCATCCATTGCATCGCCAGTTTTAAATCACGGAATTCCAACCAATTGGTACTAAAACTTTACAATACGGAGAAAGCGTTGCATGGGATCAAGTGATCAACCCTAGTATTGTTTGCAATTAAACGGTTAAGGTTAAACCCTGTGAAGGTTGTTGCTGAAAATATTTTTTTTTTCTGATGAAATTGTTATTGAAAAATTATGAGAAATTATTTCAGTATCTTTAATCACATATCTCATATTCGTACATCACATAAGACTATTTTTTTTTGAAATTTCAGATCTACGCTTTCGTTCTCCACTCTCCTTCCTCTTTTGTTTTGTTCTTATTTTATTTTATTTCTTTTTGAACTTATTTCTTCTCTTCTAACTGAATATTTCGTTTTCCTTTTTCTCTTTCTTTATCGATGAAATCGTTAAAAAACATCGTTGAATTAATGCTTTGCATCAATTAGTTGGTGAAAAACATCGATGAAAATAATCGATGAATGTTAGGTTTGCATTGATGAATCGATGAAAACATTAAGAAACATCAATGAATTGATGAAAACATCGATGAGTGGTTGAAAAACATCGATGAAAATATTGAAAAACATCGCCAGTATTACCATATGAGAGGTTAGTATGACCACCAGAAGAGTTAGTATGACCACATGAGTTGTTAGTATGATCACCAGAGTAGTTAGTATGACTATTTGAGATGTTAGTATCACCATCAGGATTAGTATGATCATCATGGGAGTTAGTATAACCATCTGAGATGTTAGTATGACCATCAGAGGAGTTAGTATGATCATATCCTTAGTTAATATTAGCACATTTTTATATAGTGCAGATTAGATTTGAAACAATAAAAAAAACACTTGAAACAACTAGTTTGAAAACGTGCTTTATTTTGTATTAACACTTTTTTTATTTAGTATGCACATTTATTTTATTCAGTGTGCACACTATTTATGTACAAAACAGACTTGAAACAACTCGTATGACCATAAGAGAAGTTAGTATAACCACCTGAGATGTTAATATGACCATCAGAGGAGTTAGTATGACAATATCTTTAGTTAGTATTAGCACATTATATTCTTATATTATGCACATTATTTAGTCTGAACTTTTTTTATTTAGTTTGTACCTCATTTCTGTGCAAAACAAACTTGAAACAACTAGTATGACCATCAGAGAAATTAGTCTGAACACTCAGAAAAACGGTTCTAAAGTCTACAAATCACAATTTTTTGCTCAAATTTTCTCAAAAATGCTTGAAACAGTGTAAAAACATATTTCAAACAACTTGTATTAAAACATGTTATATTTAGTCTGAACACTTGTTTTATTTAATCTACACCACATGCTTAATGTGCCAAATTGACATGAACACATCTTTTAACTAGTCTGAACACATATTTTATTTAGTATGAACATCTGTTTTATTTAGTCTGCACTCATGCATTTTATGTAAAACATTTTTAATTGTACGTAAGGTGAAAACGTTCAGAATAATGCGTACAGTTCAATTTTTTATTTTTATTCGCTTTGACTGTTTGACTATTTGACTTTCTCTTTTTAGAAAATTAGTTGAGATACTACTACGAAGTACAAAAGTTAAAAGTATAATTAGTTGGTCCCTAAAATTTGTGAAAAATACCTTCACCGATTCGACTTTACGCATTCCTGTAATCTGTAGGACAAAGTAGTTTAACAATCTAAGTTATGTTTTATCACCACAATTTATTGGATATCGTTTTATTTGCAGCCCACGTCATCCGTGCCTTTATATATCTTCTCTTCATTGTGTTATTAATCGGGATTCCCTGCTTAAAAAGCGGCGTTGCCAGACAGCCAGAGAAACAATTTGAACAATAAGCTGCATTTTCCATGCACACAATAATTTATTCCTATAATGTTTTAAGTCTAATTTTTTTAATAAATCCACGGAGCACAATTTTTGTAATGCATTTTAAGCCGTTTACTTTAGTTTAATTTTCACCTTTCTCACTTTTCCACTGATTCTAATTTCTAAATAATATCATCTAATATTTTTTTTTGTCTAATAGGCAGCAGCAGGGACAACAACATGGCCGTCAACGAAACCCTTTTAAACTTTTATCTGATTCGTATCGTATTCGATAAGACGGATATGAGTAAGATTTTTTCGTTAGCTTAATGAATATGAGTATAGGTAAAGTTTTTTCGTTAGCTAAACGGATAAAAGTACGGGTAAGAGCTATTTGTACTCATTACGTATCCTATATGCAGGAGCAGATTTAGAGAGGGCCAGGAGGGCAGCCGCCTCCTTGAAAAACAAATTGCTAAAAACTCTATGTATTTATACGATTTGAATTTTTTTGTAAAATAACCATATATATTTAAAAATGTGTCTAATTTTGCCCTTCCTAGAAAAAAATTATAGATCTTCCCCACCTCTGACGAAAATCCTGGATCCGTCCCTGCCTATAGGACAATTATAAAATAATATAAATATAAATAAATATATATGCTCTGTTTTAAAATATGTAAAAATAATTAATCTATTAGTAATTTAAGTTTTCTAGGAGACCATCTAATTATTTGTCTTCTTCTAGATAAAACTCTTGGATATTTGCAATAGAATATTAATTTTTGTCTCTTAGATTCGACAAAAATTAATTATTTATTTAATTTTACCATTCTCTCATTTAATACTTTCTAAAAACTATAAGTATAACTATAATCCTAGTCTAATATTTTACATGATAATTATTAGTTTCTCGTTAATGTATATGCATTGCTTGTTCTCGTATTGTGCTTGTGTTTATTAAAAATATTAAAATTAGGTGTATTGTGTAAAGTATGATTTGTTTATAAAATTGAAAAATATTATATTAATATTACTTGTATCGTTAATTACCCATTTGTTACCTTATAATTTTAACGGGTAAGAATAAGGGTAAGTCAAAATTTAACGAGTAAGGATAAAGTATGGGTGGTAAGAGTAATTTTAAACGTGTATGAGTACAAAGATAGCTCGACCCGACCAGTATTATACCCATTGACACTCCTAAACAACAACGAAGCACATTAATTACAATATTTCAAAGTCGTTTAGTTTTATTTTATCATCTTTGCACCAATTCTAAAAATATTATCAACTCGTTTTCCAATGTAGCAACAATCATAACAACAATAACAATTTTTTTTTGCTCCGAACAAGTTGAAATAGATTAGAGATGTAATTCAATTAGAGCAATGAAAATCAGACGTAGATAATAATAATATAACAAAAAGAAATATATTATCAATAATATAATACAATAATAACAATAACAAAAACAACAACAGTAAAACTACACTACAAATCATAAGAGTTTAAACTTGGATTCTACATTTCAAGTTTTAAATAAGAAACTTTAGTACATAAAGCTATAATACTACTTCTAAATTTGAATTCTTAGTTATACATAAATTACAAATTTTCATGCGCTACTATCTAAAGTTAACTCTTTGCATATATATATATATATATGAGGGATTCGTAGCCGTCAAACTTCCAACCGCTCGCAACCGCTCCATGGTAGTTAATGTAAATGACCGATCCGGACCGTTGAAAATATTCTTCATATTAATATAGACTTGGAAACCAAATTTTATATTATTTTGAACTTTTGTACTATTTTATCGGATGGATTAAAAATTTATTTATTTAACGATTTACAAACATCCAACTTTCAACCCTTCCGATAAAATAGTAAAAAAATTCCAAAAAATATAAAATTTGGTCTCCAAGTCTACATTAGTATGGAGAATATATTCAATGGTCTGGATAGACGATTTATTCTTGGTATGATGGAGCGGTTGCGAGCGGCTACGAAATTGATGGCGACTACAGATTCCTCCTCATATATATATATATATATTTAGGATATGGTACTTACGTAAGCACCAAGCTCTACCATACTTACGATCATATCTCAAGTATCAAAATGCAATTGGATGATCTGAATCGTTGAAAATATTGTTCATACTAAAATCTACTTGAAAACCAAATTTTTTATTTTTTGCAATTTTTTAAATATTTTATCGGATGGGTAGAACACTGAGTAATCTGACGATATACAGACCTCAAATTTAACCAATTTCTACCCATCTGATAAAATAAAAAAAATTGCAAAAAATAAAAAAATTGATTTCCAAGTAGATTTTAGTATGGACAACATTTTCAATGGTTCGAATCGGCCATTTGCATTCTGATATT
Source organism: Eleocharis quinqueflora (assembly GCA_964058865.1). Taxonomy (NCBI): domain Eukaryota; kingdom Viridiplantae; phylum Streptophyta; class Magnoliopsida; order Poales; family Cyperaceae; genus Eleocharis; species Eleocharis quinqueflora. The sequence continues at coordinate 21,082 of CAXKVX010002722.1, forward strand.
CGAGATATGATCGTAAGTACGGTGGAGTTTGATGCTTACGTAAGTACCATAGCCTGACTCATATATATATATATATATAGAGAGGGGGGATCCATTAGCCTCCATTTTTGTAGCCTCCTCTAGCCTCCTCCATCAAAATCAATGAAAATGGTCGATCCGGACCGTTGAAAATATTCTTCATACTAATATAGACTTGGAGACCAAATTTTAGATTTTTTTGATTTTTTTTACTATTTTATCGGACGGGTTGAAAATTGGATGTCTATAAGTCGTTAGATAAATCCAATTTTCAACCTGTCCGATAAAATAGTAAAAAAATTCAAAAAAATCTAAAATTTGGTCTCCAAGTCTATATTAGTATGAAGAATATTTTCAATGGTCCGGATCGACCATTTTCATTGATTTTGGTGGAAAATAGTGCAAGAGGCTACAAGAGGAGGCCACGAGGAGGAGGCCATGGATCCCCCCTCATATATATATGAACAAAGCTATGGTAATATACATAGGACACACTCTTTCATCTTATGTAATTTTTTATCATCGATTCTTATCAAGATTCATGCGAAAATAAAAAAGACAGCAAAATCGAGAAAGGCACCAGAATCAAGAGAGAAGAGAGAGAGTTGAAGTGATTTTTATTTTGGCACGAATCTTGGCAAGAATTCGATGATCAGAAATTGTATAGGATGAAAGAGTGTGTCCTATGCATATTATCATATCATTGCTCTCTCCCTCTATATATAAATATATATCATATTTTCATTTTTTTATATTTCTTCTCATGTCAATTTTGGTTGACTCTCACCTTTTCTTCACCTTTTGATATGATTTAGAATTTCACTAAGCAGTGTGCTTTAGGAGGCCTCAATTATATATATGTCATATTACGTTCATACTATCTCAACCGATACTATTCCAACTCTGTCACATATACTATTTCTAATTCAATTCATTCTTTTATTACCATAAATCCACTACAATATATATATCTTTACTACACTTACCTTATGAACATGTTCTTTACTAGCTCAGTATTTACATCATACAATATTACATGTCTGATTGCATCGTACAAAGTTACTTTTTTTTAAGTATCTTTATGTTACATAGAATGTCGTATGTGTGTTCATTTCGTTAATGAATCAGTAGATAATAACGGAGCTATCTAGAACTATGTTTTGAACTTGAAAAATTTAAGATTAAACTAAAAAACATTTCGAATAAAATGCTTACAGATGTGGATAAGTTGGACTATGATTTTACGATATGATAATATAATTGAATAAAATATTTTGAGGCAGGCTAAGCCTGCACTCCTTTAAAAAAAAGATATAATAATATAATAATTTTACGAGACAAATAAAATATTCATAATTTTAACGAGTACTATGAGATAAATAGTACCCTGTGTACGAAATTCGTCAAATTAAAAAACAATAAAATAGCATCAGAAAATAAATCTTTTTCCAATGCGTAAGCTCCCATATCTTGTTGCAATGTTCTCTCGGCTGATATTTTGCGATATCAGTTAATTATTGTCATTGGTCGTTTGTTCCTAAAATTTTAAGAAGGATTCAGGTCTTCAAGGATATAATGTCTTCACTTTTGTGTCTTTATTGTGTCTTCAAAATTCACATTATTCATCATTCATTTTTTTTTTATGTAACTAAATCTAAATTATTTATTAATTTCACTGAATGGTGTAGATTTAAAATCACATGAATGCACTCAAAAATAAAAAAAATTATATCCCCTCATATAAATATTTTGTTGTCATTAGCGGTGCACGTCATAGGAACAAATTTAAATTGAGTGAAACAAATCTTACCACGGAAGCAAATAAGCAATCAACACCTCACATGCTTGTACCAATTTGAGAACGAACAAGTGATGTAGACGTGTGTTGGTGGGAAGTGCAACTGACTAGTTGACGATTCGGTATCAATTTTCAATTTCAAGCACAAAAGATAAGTTATTATCAACTAGGCGGATTTTTCGGAAATAATTTTCAGAAATGTACTATAAAATATCGAATAAATTAACATTTTGGAACTATGCTAATTTTAAATTCGTATATTGAATTAATGTGATCGTCTGATTGAGGCTGTTGCTCAATCACAATCAACCTCCCTCTGCGGCCATGTGTCATTAAATGTCTCCTTTGCGTTTAGTAGCCGTCTATATAGAATATTGCACAGTTATTTTAAACAATTAAGACTTTACGGGACAGATCCAAATGTTGCTCACGTAATCTTGAAATCGACGAACTGACAGTGTACTTTGCACCGAATTATATTCCATCAAGTGATCTTCCAATGCAATCAATTGTGACATTTGAAGGGACATGAGATATCAGATAGAGTCGAAGAAAAATAATTGAATGCGTTGAAAAAATAAAAACTTTTGTTAAAACTATCAAAGTATTATAATCAAAGGTTTTAAATAGCAGTCATTTAGCGATATAATGACGATATAACGACTACAATTACTGATATAATTTACATTAATATCAATAATTGTCAAATATCAAATGCACTGATACATAAGAGCATAATAACTACCATAAAAAATTCACCATAGATCATAAAAAAAACCAATAGGAAAAATTGGAATATTTTTTGTCTAAACTCAATGCAAATCTAACAAGAAGCTGCCTCATGTGCAATTTCGAACTTTCTTAAAAATTTAAGAAAGCGAATTTTGATGAAAATCTTCAATTTTAAGAATTCACAATTTCTTTTGTTAAATCTATCAACAAAAGTGTTAGAAAGTGAATACATATGGCTCTGATATAAATTATTGATTTGTACTTTATTATATGTCTAAGATACATAATTTTTAAACTTTTCATGCAACTGAATTCAAATCTTAAATATATATATATATATATATATATAATTCGAATTTAATTATTAGTGTGTGAATTATATATCTTATTTTGTATCGTAATCAAGTGTGACAATATTTTTTTTGCATAGTGAATTGTTCGTGTCTACATAAATGACTAGTAAAGATGTTGCTTGTTGTTTTCGTCTCACGAAAGTTTCTCATGCGTGAAGCTTGCACTGTGTGCAATTCTTAACATATTGAAGTCACCTTGCTAGATCTTTTTATGAGATGAACAAAATTTCGAATCTCTTTTCTTATCAATGTACACATGAGATGAGTAGAAATATCTATTGAACCGAAGCAAAGAAGAAGAAAGTTCTTTCTCTATTTCCTTCTTTTTCTTGAAAAGTGATTTTTTTAAAAACACAATAAAAATTAAAATGAATTATATTTCATCAATCTAGATGAATTAAACGATTCAAATGAACAAAAATATTTAGTGTACCTATTTTTTAGAGTACCTAAGTTTTTTACTAAATAAAAATATAGAGAGTAATTAAATATCAGAAAATAAGATAAAATGAGATTTTTATTGATTGCTTGATAAATAACTGGAGATGTGTGACTTGTACAAAGTTTCCATAATTGAAAATTAGGAAAAAAAAAATACAAATTTAGAAGCTAAGACAAATAATTAAAAAAAAGGAATGAAAGAGGGGAAACAGTACTCTAAAGCAATGCCACTTTCTTCAGCACCTTTGGGCTGAACTTTTATCCTGACTTTTACTGAGATATGGGCCATCACTTTTTTTTGTACTTTATTAAAAGAAAAATAAGAAAAAAAATGCTAGAGGTACAATATATTTCGTTTCTTTTCATGACGAAGTCAATCTAAATTTTGGCAGTATTTAAAATATTGCTCTAAAAATTAAGATTAAAGAAGGGAATGTATGATACGTCAGACTGTAAATGTAAATCTGATTAGTATCATTATTATCTGTCACTATATAAAAATCATATCATTACATGTCATTCTATAAACTTAAATTAGTATAGTATTACATGTGATCCAGGCCGATTACATGTCAGTTTCTGAGATTTACTTAGCATATAATTTAGCGAATAGTGCAATCATCAATAAATGACGCGTGCCAGCAAATACCTTCTGAGTTATTCCTTTCAATACCGACCTATCATCGATCTCACTTGCATATAAAAATTAGTTCCATTTGACACGAAATGTTCAATTGTGGCGAGTACAGCTAAACACGAGTACATGACCAATTCCGAATTTTGAATCTTTCCGTTTCAGGACCTGTGTTCCGTTGATCTAATCAAAGCTCTTTCATGTATACCACTTTTCTTTGAACACGATGCCAACAACTTAGGAATTTGCTTCAGCGTCGCAAATTAGAAAGGAAGGTTAGAGAAAAGAGGGTGAGATCGTCATTTTTCTTGCTTCAGGAGGTTTCGTCAAAGAAAAGAAACAGTTATCCTAAGTTACGATATACTTCTGAACAATTTATTTTCGTTCCCTCCCGATTTGAAAGGTAGATTAGGTTACGAGCGTGCTTACTCACCATTTGTACAGTGTCGCAAAATTCTTTCCTTCCTTTCCGTTGCCAACCTGGAGCAAGTAATGTTCCGTGTTTCATTCCTTCACCTTGCGTTACCTTCCTTCTCTAAGCTTCCTTTCCTTTCCTCGCAACCATTGACGCTGGAGCACAGCCTTAGGGGCATGTTTGGTCGGCTATTGGAAATGAGAATGGGCATTAAAGTTTAGTTGAATTGATACTGTGCGCCTTAGATAAAAACAATATATTCTGAGGGTCCGTTTGGTAAAATAAGAAATAGCAATCGAAGAGTAAAATTTAGAATAACAAAAGTAGAATGTGTAATTTTGAAAGAGTGATACAAAATTGATATTTTGACTATTCGGAAGAACGAAATTATAGTTTGACAAGTGTTAATTAGAATAGTAGAAATATTGATAATTGTGAAAATAATAATGATGATGATATAATATAATGATGATAACAATAATAAACTAAATAATATAATAAACTAATAATAATATGTATTATTTTATAAAATAAATAAATAATAATATTAATGATAATAATAATAATAAAAATAACTAATAAAATAATAATAATCATAGCTCTTCTACCTATAAAGTAATGCAGCTCCTACATTCATCAGGACAACTTTTTGTTGACTAAATGCTTCGGGTAGTTGAAACCAAGCATAAACGTAAATCCGAGATTCTCAAATAGGTTAACCTTTCGACCTGCTGTTGAAAATATAATTCTTATGAATTTCATCTAATAAAACAGAAGAGTTATAAATTTAATTACTAAATATAATACAACATAATTAAATAATAATGATAATTATAGTAATAATAATAATAATATGCATTATTTTGAAATAATAAAATAATAATAATTAATGGTAATTATTAATATTGTTTTAATAATGAAGATAATATAATAAAAATAAAGTATATATAATGAGTAAGGTTAAAATAATATGCATAGTACACCACCTTCCGTACTATGCGGTTATGCATGTTTAATTTGTCCAATAAATTGAGATTTAAGTTTCTCAATAAATTCTTCATATCAAAATCTTGTAGGAAATAAATTTTCATGATTTTTAGAGCTTTCTTGCTATTTTTTAAATATTTTTTAAAAACAGCTCAGAAATTGCACTTTTGTAATATTAAATATGGATTTTTTTAAAATATTTAAAAAATAGCAAGAAAGTTCTAAAAATCACGAAATTTGATTTCCTACAATATTTTAATAAAAAAATTATTGAGCAACTTAAATCTCTATTTATTGTGTAATATATATATGCATAGTACGGAAGGTGATGTACTATGCATATTATTTTAACCTTGCTCATATATAATATGCTAAAATATTGTTAATTACAAATATAATACTACATAATCAAATAATAATGATATTATAGTAATAAACTAATAATAGTAACAAACTAACAACAATATTAAAATTTTAATAATATGCATTATGTTAAAATAATAAAATAATAATAATTAATAGTAATTATTAATATTATTTTAATTATAAAGATAATATAATAATATTAACAATAATAATAAAGCATATGTAATATACTAAAATATTGTCAATTACATTGCAAATTTTGTTGTTAATTTTGTCATGCGGGACAGTATATTCCAGTATTTCATATATATGGTAGTATATCTAAATAGCCTCTTGTACATGTTATTCTATTCTTTTATATTGTGTTTGACACTCCTTCCATATTGAAATAAAGCTTTACTCTGATATTCTTTAGTGACAAATGGAACACGAGACAGAAGCGAACGCATCTTTTTCAATAAAGCCGAGACTCATGGGTGTATGATGTATCCACCCCCGTCTGAAGTTTGAAACTTTAAAAAGACAAAGGAAGATTGGGGCGGAGTCAAGTGAGGCTCTGGAAAAAAAATTGCAAAATAACTTTGTGTATTTATACGATTTGTCAATTTTTTTTGCAAAATAATCATGTATATTTAAAAATATGCATCATTTTGCCTCCTGAAAAAAAGTTATAAATCCTACCTCTCTCACGGAAATCCTAAATCCGCCTTTTGGAGGAAGATAATTGTTCGAGTACACCATGCTTTGATTGCTTTCTTCATTTTGTGACTTGATTATTATAATTATATCTTGTTCTACAGGTGCATAATCTTAAGAAAACAATACATGACCTAGTTAAAAACAAATTCTTGACACATATATATAATCACAATTTCAAACTTCATTCACTGCAACTTCGCATTTAATACACGGGAGTGACACGAGGTCATTAATTAGGGCTCTTTAAATCAACGGTTAGATTAGTGAGTGGAGAATCAAAAGTCCACTCATGGCCTCATGGGTATAGCCGTATAGTATATCCACCCCCGTGGCCCCGTCCCCTCTTTCACGCAAAAGCCTAAAGAAGAACAGCAAGCTTCCTCTCTGTTTAATGGTTCTTGTTTCTCCACCATAAACATAAGAGTAGAAGCAGAACCATGTTTGAAAAAAAGATTTCGCACAATCTAATTTTGTTGGTCGTTGTTCCCCTGGCACTACTATGTGCTATATTCTTCTTTGCAATCCCTGATGGTAATTTCCAACTAAAATTTCTCTCTAGCTGCGAGCCACCAGCGCTTTCTTTGCCACCCGACTCCATCCCCGAACTCAAACTCTTAATTGGTGTCATCACTCTGCCTGAAAGGTATCAGCGGCGCCATATCATACGCATGGCCTATGCATTGCAGAAACCGACAATTCAAAATGTGCAGATAGACATACGCTTTGTGTTCTGCAACCTCACCACCGACGAACAAAAGATGTTCATCGCCATGGAAATTCTGACATATCAAGACATAATCATCCTCAACTGCACCGAGAACATGAACAATGGAAAGACGTATACCTACTTCTCGAGCTTACCTTACATGTTTCCTGGTGAACAAATACCATATAACTATGTCATAAAGGCCGACGATGATACATACTTCCGATTCGATAATTTGGTTGCATCATTAAAAGATAAACCGAGAGAGGATGTGTACTGGGGCAAAGGTTTCGATCCTATGACAAAGGACCCTGATAATCCGCCTTACATGGTCGGAATGGGCTACGCCCTCTCGTGGGACCTAGTTGAGTGGATCTCTACATCAGAATTTGCACGGAATAATACAGAAGGTGTTGAGGATATCTTCATGGGGATGTGGCTTAACATTGGTGAAAAGGGGAAGAATCGGTATAACATGCGAGACAAAATGTACGATTTCCATGGCGAGGAGCCAAAGGATTTCCCACCGGAAACAATCGCTGTACACTTGCTGAAGTTTGATCATGCTTGGGCCGTGACTCTCAGAATGTTCAATGTCACAAATCAGCTCAATTCGTCCAAGTTTTACCATTAATGATGTATGTAAGGGTAAATAAGGCATAGATAGCTACTTGATTTAATTTATTACTTTTTTTCTTTTGCTATTTGTTGCTCCCGTTGGAGCCTTGGAGATGTAATGGGCAATTCTGTTTCTTCCACAGTTTTTTCTTATCTGTGACGTAATGTTTTAATTTTTTTTCTGTGATCAATGAAGAACTTGTCAAAACAAGTAGAAATGCATAGTTGAATTTCAATGGTCTGGTTGGCTAATGTTTTAACTATGAGATAATCTTCGGTTAGAGTTGGGTTTTTCTGGTACAGATCCTCTGTACCAGATTTTGTCTAAATTTAATAATAGCAGAAATTTTTTTAAATAACCAAAATAAATAAAGAAAATACGAAAATGACAAAAATATGGCAGAAATTATGAGATTAGCCATTCCGGAATCGGGGAATACAACAAAACTCCAGCATCACAGAATACAACACAACTCCGGAATTAGATAATCCTTCGTAACTCCGGAATCAGTGTCTTCCCCTTAACTCCGGAATTCCTGATTCCGGAGTTACGCTGTCTGTGGGGATTTCAGAGTTTTGGCTATTAAACCCCACTGCCCTTCTTCTCCATGCAGCGCCATCTCCATTAAAAAAAAAAAAGCCAGCAGCCAGATCTAGATCCGAGATTTTAGTTTTTTTGAAGAATTCCGGAGTTTTCGCTAATATACCGTATTCCAAAGTTATCGAGGATTATCAGAAACACCTGATTTCAGACTCTTAATTGGCATTCTTACAATCCCTGATAACTACAGGCGGCGCAACCTCCTTCGAATGGCTTATGATTTGCAACGGCCATTCCCCCATGCACATGTCGACGTGCATTTTGTTTTTTGCAATCTCACCACAGACGAACAAAGGGAATTCGTCGGAATGGAGATCCTGACCCACAATGATATCATAATCCTAAACTGCAAGGAGAACATGAATGAGGGCAAGACGTACACGTACTTCTCGAGCCTTCCTGAGATGTTTAAGGGAGAAGATAAGCCGTATGATTACGTGATGAAGGCTGATGATGACACTTACCTCCGTTTTGATAATTTCCTAGAGTCGTTTAGGGGTAAACCTAAGGAGGATATGTACATGTACTGGGGAAGCGGGATGTCGATGCTAGACCAAGAAAACCCTCCATTTATGGTCGGATCGGGTATCTGTTGTCGTGGGACCTAGTTGAATGGATCGCTACTGCAGATATCCCCACCAACGAGCAGGTTGGGCCGGAGGATATCTACAGTTCTACACCGGGATGTGGCTGGACAAAGCAGGAAAGGGTACCAATCGGTACAATGTCGGACCAAGGATTTATATATAACTTCAATGGTACCGAAACGAAGGATTTCCGTCCCGACACAATTGCCGTGCACTTCCTTAAGAACGATTTCATGTGGGCGGTTACACTCAAGCATTTCAATGCTACCAGAAAGATTAAGCCGAGCATTCTTTTCCGCTTTTGATCTCATCTACCTTATATATATCGTTTGTGCATTAATGATAGTATAATCAAATTAGTTTTGTTTCATAGCGGAAATAGTTTTTTGTGTGTGTGTTATTACACGTTAGCTATGCTAATTAGCATTTAACTAAATTCAAATGTGATGCAGTGATATGTTTGATCTTGTATATATATCATGCACGCATGCAATACTGTTAAATGTATAGTTTTGAAATTCGAATTCGAGATCAGAGTCCATTAGTTTGAAAAATCAGAATGGGCAACAAAGACCAAGCTCGGCCCACTCCAAACGTTTGAAATTTGTAAAATTGCGTTAAAAAAATTATGATCGGTAACACTGGACATGGGCCAAGTACGTACACAGGCCTTTAGCCCAACCAATTTCTGAAAATATTTCAAAAATTAGTACAAAATGGTAAGGTAATGTACTAAATTACTAATGTTCGATGCAAGAATTAGACTATTCAAATGTGATATGGCATAGAATAACGAACAAAGAGATCGAATTAACGCTTGAAAATGCAACCTAACCTCCTTATTGAGCATAAATTATAGAAATTTCTCCTCAGTTTTTACCACCTTGTGTGTACTTTTCTTTATATATAGATACTAGATAGCCGTTTCTCGTTCTACTTCTATTGGATTTAATTTTACGTGAAGGCACAAAACTCTCTCTTCTTATAAAAAAAAAAAGGAATTTGAAGTTAATTTGATGATTAACTTTTCTTATTGATATATCATGATTAAAAAAACAGAAACATAAAATTAGCATCACATTTTTCCTCAAGACAAAAAATTAAAGAAATAAACAATTTAACTTCAGTTTTTTATTTTAATTTTATCTGTCAGATTAAATTTGAAAATCATGGGTTCAAACTAGGATGCCACTAATTGATATCACGGGTTTAAATTTTCATGAGCACAAAAGTGAAAATTCCATAACGAAGCATTTAGTGATAGATGAGAATTTACATCCGGTAGAGTATTCCATAATACGGAATAGTCATCCAATGTGTGAAACCCGAAAAAAAGTTTGATGCCGATAAACATGATTTAAAACATCACAAAATTTTTAAATAAACATAATTAGACTAATAATTAATGTACCTATAAATTTCTGACAAATATTGGTTAGGATATGAGTTTAGAAATGTCAAGGATTTAGTGAGTAGATAAGAAATTAATAACTAAAAGAAATTTATATTTAATATGAAAAAAAATAATAATAAAATTTTACCACTAATACTAATTTAATAAATTCATTTAACATAAATCTGATTATATAAAGCGTAACATTTAAATATACATGCAGCGAGTCGTTTGACCCATCTGCATTTCACCCCTCACCCGCCACGTCTATGGCCACATAAATCAACCTCAATTTCGCACGGATCAGTTAGAACCCTTAATGAATATACCCTAGGACTGTATGTCGACCCACTTGACTCGTTGGAAGAGACGACACGATTCATAACACCGACGATCGCATGACTACAAATACAGACCATCCCTGCGGATTAGACAGGCGCGACCCTATAGGCGCCTGCTGATCAACAGAGACCTGGAGCGACACGGTCGGAACCCTATCGGTGAAACGAGTCCGATGTACGAGTGGAATCCGAGTCAAAACAAGAGACTGTACAAGGAGAAGCCACACCAAATCCGGGCGACCCTTCTCTCTCACTGCCACCTCATTTTTCCCGTTCCCTATGCACCTCGAACCCGAGGCCCTTTTCTCCTTTCCCTTCTTTTTCGCTGCATGTCCCCTCCTTTTCTCTCTCTCTCTGATTTTCTTTTTCCCTCCTTCTCCTTTCTCGCAACTTTCTCTCTGGCTGCCTTTCTGTCTCCTCTCCCTCCTTTCTGTCACCTCTTCTTCCCATCCTTTCCCTCCTCTTACTCGCCACTCCTCTGCTCGTACGCTTTGCCATTAAGGCACTCCCCCTATTCCGCCTCCCCCTATCTTGTCTCTCTTTGAAAATCCACCAATGGCAGATCTGAGCGAATCGCCTCTCTTTCTTTCTCTTGTGATCCAACTCGAGGTGTTCCAGTAGGCCTTATTTCGTACCACTAATGATGTCGTGTGGTACTTGTTTCTGCCATCTCTACTCGAGGGCTGACTGGCCAATGGCCTTACACACACGCACGACTCCCCCCTCTAACCCCACTTCTCTCCTCCCCTCTATAAAACCCCCCGACGGCCCTGCACTCACCTCTCTTTGGAACAACTCTCATGTGCTGAGAACTTAGCCATATCTTTTTCTGGTCTTGCAACAAATTGTGATTTCAATAGTTTGTAAAGAAAGAGAGGTAAGGCAGGCCGAGACATCGAGACTAAGCGAACGGGGAGGAGGAAGAATCCCGTGCTTACGATCCGCGTCAGGTCTTGTGCCTGGTCACTGGTAAACGCAACAAACCTCTGTGAATGATTTATTTTGTTGATTCTTTGCACCCTGTGTGCTGTTGACGTTCTCGCTTACTTCCTTGTTATACTGTTAAGTTCTCACAACCCAAATTTGGGTCAGTCACTTTGAAAGTAATGAACTGTGTGCTATGGTTTTTGCTGTGATTATTTGTGATGATTGAGTTGTTATCTTGTGAAATTAGTCTGTTTGGTCACTGGTTACGTTGCTGTGATGTTGTTAGAGGGGTGTCTCTGACTGGTAACAGGGAGAATGACCTCTATTTATCTAATTCGGGTTTGCTGGTAAAATAATTGGTAAACATTGTGGTTTTGTCCCTAACACCAGCTTTGAATTGGGCATCCTGAGGGAAAGAAAGAAAAAAGGGGCAATAATTGCTGAATCTGGGTTTATTGGTATAGGCACCAGCCCCTTTTCGTTTCTGTATGGGCACTTGTGGTTTAGGTGATGATGGTTGTTACATGCCTTGCCTTGCTGTGATACTTGCCTGGTTTCTGGTAGCTGGATCAGTACCATTTTTACACTTCATTGGATTGCCAGCTCCAATGCAGTGGGTTACTTCTGCTGTGCTGGGTTATTATTTCTCGTGAGTGTGTGGCCCAGAATTGAGGCCTGGGACCACACGTGAGGTTAACAGACTTTAAAAGCCTTAATTAAATTTAGGCCTTAGAAATTAAAACAGAAACATACAATGGGCCTTTGGGTCACTAAGACCCACTGGACCCCTAAAGACCCCTGCTGGATTTAAAGCACTCAAAGTAATAAATTGGCCTATTGGGCCCATCAGATACTATACCTATAAAATAAAAATAAATAAAATAGTTTCTATGTATATTTGGGCTTGGGCCCTATTTGGGCCAAGTTGGGTATATACAGATATTACAAAATTAGAGGCCCGGCCCATAATACTTAGTAACTAGACCCGAATGAGAAAAAGGATCGAGAAAGGTATAAATGGGAAATGACGACTAAAAGTCCGTGCAGCACGAGCTACGGCTATGACGCACGAGTACGGACTTCTGATCCCACAAGATTAACATAAAAAATAAAATGTGAATTTAAAAAGGGATCAACTTGTGTTTCTTTGTATTTTTATATATTTTCTATATCTTTTCTATACTATATGTAGCACAATACTTAAGCGTGTAGTATACGACATAGTTATATAGTAGAATAGTTATTTGGCACGACAACGTAATTAGCAAGGACTTTAGGACTTAGGTTATGCGTGACGAGCTACATATTTAAATAACTAAGTATATATTAAGCATAATGACGTGAGTAATTAATTAAGTAACTACAAAGATAACTAAATAAGTACCTTAGATTAATATACGCACCTCTATATATGTATTAATTACAAAACATCACTCACATAATTAGACTAAGTAAGATTATATATCTAATAATATATATTGATCAATTTCTCTATGAAATAATACAATATACATGAAATACACAAATGTGACTAAGTAAACGTTTAAATAAAATAACATATATAATTATCAAATTCTCTATAAGCACAATAATACTATGCACGTACAATTAATAGAATATTTTATTTCCTTCTTTGCTTAGTTTAATTAAAAGTCCAAATTAAAAGTGGTTGAATTTATAACATGCTTTCATCGCGTTGTTCTTTCTTGATGTTCTATAGAATATCGACATGACGTCAAATGATTAATGGGATTAGCAACACACCTGGATTAAAACATAAATTAAACACTGCACGGAAATACGACCAAGTAAAAATAACAAGTAAATTAAGTTAGGAGCATCAAGAACGTCTCAAACGCCTAGATTCTTAAACTCAAATGTTCAACCTAACTAAAATACGACCCGATCACTAAATTAGGAGATTTAGCCGACTCGTATCCACTCGCGGGAGACGAGGCTGTTGCTGACGCTGTCGACGCTGATACAGGCGCGGACGCTTCAGATCTGCCCCCGGAGTAGGGTCGACTTTGCGTATCGCTCCAGCTATCTCAGGTGTGGTTCTTAGGGTTTATATCCCTTTCTTTTATAACTAGGACCTACCAGACTTACCTAAACTGAACTGTGGTACCAAATTACCAATAACTGTTAATCAGGCCCGTAGAACTTGAACTGTCATTTATGCATACCGATAACTGCACCGTAAATTGAGACCTACCTGCATTGCATGTCATGTGCATCTAATATTGCATGTAAGATCTGATATACGGATCGTATAGGTTATTAGAATACTTATAGGTAGAATGCGTATTTTATACTATATGTATTTCGTCGGGAGTGATGAGAGTCGGGCCGGTGAGTTCTAGATTGGATGTAGTCTGAGGGCATCGTGGAGGGAGTATGTGTCATGGTGTCTGACATAGCCCATGGGATACTCTCAACGGGATGTCCTTAAGGACATTCGACTATTTCTCACCAACGATAACCATCACTTGATGGCTCGTAGTGCCAATTTGAGAGTTTCTCTTTTCAATATCCTTACTAATAGATAGTATTAAATATCTCCTCAATTGAGCGATTAAGGTTCGGTTTCTCAGTTTAGAGTATGCGTGTCATATGTGAGGTATTGGAGCTATTCCGTTCTTTATATATATATTTTCTATTAGCCGATATTTCGGGATCTCCTAATATTCGAAGGACTTCCTCCTTTGGCCCCTGGTTGGTACAGAGGAAGTCTGGGGCTCCCCTTTGGCCCATGGTTGGTACAAGGAGTTCCCTTTTATTATATTCTTTTTAAACGGGTAGTCGGTTCCTTATTTCCGTATGACGGCTGAGACCGAGTATTTTAATTTTCTTATGTTTCTATTTTGGTGAGGGTAGGCTTCTCGGTTCGCTTTTTGACCGAGTGTGTGCTTTTTGTAGTCGCTCTGCTTTACCGGGTCGTTTCGTTCTGGAAATTCAGAATTTAGTTAGACCTGGCGGCTCGAATACGAGACCCGTCTAAGGGGGCGAATCCTGATGTCCTACACCCGGGGTTTAAATTTGACAATTCATTCCTTTGTTTGGGAGATTGATCATAGTCCTTATTATTTTATATGTATATTATTCCTCATATATCTTTTGGATTTTATTTCTCGCATCGTCTGTTTGGATAGTCTGATTAACTTGAATAAATGGTTAAACAAGATATCACTTAGTTATTTATAGTTTAGTCGAAATTATACTCAATAAATGTGATCGGTCCAACTTAGAATCGGATATAAACCCAAAAGGCTGGACCTTAATCCACACTGAGATTTTATATCTCATGTTCCACGGTTGGTTGTGGGGTCCAAGTAAGGAGCATGAGCTATTTTGAAGTCCAAGAGGAGAGCGCTAGGATGGAGTCCCGGTGCCTTCCGTTTTGTAGACCTTCAGTCTGTTTTCTTTCTTATATTTCGTTTGATTAGGAGTAGGTTGTAGTAGGTTAGCGAGGATCGGTTTCACATCCTTTGATGAGACTGATCTCTTTGTATGTATTTTGCATTTCTCTAGCTTCCGCTGTAAATTTTGTAAAAGGGCACCGTTATATTATGTATATTTGGTTGTTGGATGTTCATGTATTGTGTTCACTATGTGTGCTGTTCCTCTATTTATATAAAATCTGTTAAGAACACTTTGTTTCTAAAATAATAAATTAAGCTTTTTGTGTACTTGTAAACAAGTACACGTGACGGGACTAACACCCCTAAGCTGCTCAATATTTCTGGGGTGTGACACAATGATTCAAATTAAATCGAGATTTGTGCGTGCGAATCTCGATGTAATGTGAATCATTGGATGACTATTACGTATTACGAGGTATCCCACCGGATATGGATTCGATAGATGATGGGGTTCAAGAACCTTATATCCAAAAAAAATGATAATAAATAAATTTGAAATTTGTCATTTTGTAACAAATATTGATCACAACGTTTTGAATCACTCAAGAAAACAATAAAATGATCATTTATGTGGAGCACTGTATACTTTCTTCTTTGAACAAAAATGAGGTGGATGTCGCTCTTTTAAATTTTATGTTAGTTTTACATAACAAGCCACAATAGCTTCATATTTGGAGCATATACAGATCAAATAGGATTAATTTTAATTGAGATTCATAGAAATATGTCGGAATTTCTAAATAAAAATTTCATAAAAAAATACCTACAAAACTATCATATTATTTTGGAAAAAAAACTTGAGTATAGATACACTAGTTACTCTCATATTAAATTAATTGTATTTATACTCAAGCTTTTCCCAAAATATCGACTCCACAAAAAAACTATCATATATATCATTTTGGGAAAAACTTAGTATAGATACACTAGTTATTTTGAGTCACTTGAGCTCATTAAATACATCAAGATCTTCACTATAAATCAAAATCGAACGATCTGAAATAACTCGATCTGAAATAACTCAATATATATAGCGTACTTATATTTGACATACCTAAGTTTTTCATATTATTTTTATATCCGTCGATGATGACGCTTGCGACATCCTCTATTCCTCTGTATCTAAATCCTTGCTCCGCCTACTGTGCTCATGCAATGATTAAATAATAATAACACAACTTATCAGTAATTTATTGCTTGCTACATATTATGAAGAACAATTATTTAAAAAAAAAAATCAGATTATGTAAAGTAAAAGCTTACATCCTGACCCGTCAGAGGATAATAATTAGGACTACAGACAAATGAACCTTTGATTCTCCCTCAAGTTTCACAAGTCCAAACCAAAGAAAAATATCAAATTAAAAATTGACATCTGAAGAACGAATCAGCAAAATAATCAGTTTCTATGGCAAATGGTATAATTTTGAGGGTTTCAAACTATCAGTTACATTGAAATATTTGAGCGTTCTCGCCCACCGAAGATTATCTTTTAACCTGTGCACAGCCACCGTGTCCGGTATGAATTCATGCCGGAAGCATAAGTGCGGTGGTTGAAAATAGTCGTACATTGCCGGCGTAGCATCATACATGTGCACCTCCTTTCCACCGTCCCTGAACCATTTGCCTGTGATCAGGTCTTCTGGTCCTGTGTGGTGAGTCCGGGCCACATCTGATGTCGATATCCACTCAACCAGATCCCACGAGATCACATAACCCATTCCGGACATGTAGTGATCAGCTTTTGTGCCGAAGCATGGGCTCATCAGTCCGAAGTAGAGGCTTTCCCTTGGCAGTCTCTTTAGTGTGTCGACGAGGTTGTTTAGGCGGAGATATGTATCGTCGTCTGTTTTCATCACATAGTCGTATGGCTCCTCCTCTCCTGAATTTTTGAGAAAAAAATAATATAGTACTGGCACATAGCAAAAAAAATAATAACTTGCATATACTTTCCTAATCTTGTTGACATATATAATAGACATGTAAACCAGAAATATTTGTTTTTGTTTTTGGTGAACTGAAAACAGTAAGTATTCTCGGACAGTCTGTTTTTGTTTTTGGTGAACTGACATAATAGACATGTAAACCAGAAATATTTGTACTACTTTTAAACTCAGTTTTTTTTTTTAAAAAAACGAATAACAAATTAATAGCTAGCCATGTGCTACCTGTTTAAATACAATTTGAACGAATTTAATTAATTAATATCAATTTTAACAGCATTTAATTTTACATATCACATAAAAGAAGTTTTAAGGTAACTAGTCAAAATCTCTAGTTTTATATATAGTATCAACTCAAGTACTCAACAGTATATTTGATTATACTCCTTTTAATATAGAAATAGAAAAGAGCATTCCATTTTCTGTATCAAAAGGTTAAATATAGATAAACCTCACCATCAAATAACTTGGGAAGGCTGGAGAAATAGGTGTATGTTTTTCCATTATCCATATTCTCGGCACAATCAAGAATCATTATATCGTCATATCGTATAATCTCCAACGCAATAAGAAGAATATCTTCCTCCTTGGTCACATTACAGAACACAAACTTGACATCTACATGCCCAGTATGGCTGGGCTGGATCGCATATGCGAGTCGAACCAGATTGCGTCGCTCATAATTACCAGGCAATGTCAACACGCCGATAAATAACCGGACAACAGGCTTCACTCGGACGTGTTCCACGAAATCAACATGTGGGTCTGACTTAGTACAGTCTGCTGTGATCACTTGTAGTTTTGATTCGTTCGGGTACACAATTAGGGTTACAAGGATGAAGAAGATGAGAGGGAGGAGGATGAGTGTGACTGTGGATGTGGATGGTGTAGGATAGGAGCTGGTTGGCTTCATGGCCTCAGTTTGTATAATATTGATCGTCGATCGATGTCACTTCATGAAACTATTGGAGAAGAATGAAATGGGTGACAGGATTGCCAAAATAGTTCAGCAATTGAGTATATGTTTCGTTTCCTTCATTTTTTTACCTTGGCAAGTGTTGACTTGAGAGAGATTTGTGGAGCACGTAAGGATGCATGTGGTATTGACTAGGGAGAGCTTTTACCGGCTGATTTAGGGAGCAAGTAAAGTTGTTTTAGCAATTAGTTCAGATGTTTTCGTCTTGTCAAGCTCTTAAACAAAAGAGTTAGGATTAGATACACTTAGAAGTGCAATCAAATTTAATTCATGATTTAAATTATTAGATCAATAAATTACACACTTTTTTCATACAATTTAATTATTTATATTTTTCTCTTTTTATGTAATTTAAGAAGAGAGATTGTAATTCATTGTTCTAATAGTTTAAATCACGAATGCACAATCAAATGATGCACTCATAAATATATCTAACTCTAACTCCTAATAGAATTGATAATGCATGCAAATGGATAATTACTATACGGCTTTCAAAGAATAGCTACATATTCTCGAGGTCAGCTTATTGGGAATTGTATTCTTTGATGTACTTTTTTTGCATCTTAGAGGTGCACTCTTCATGATCATGGATCGTCCGATTTAATTTTAATTCTCCTGATTTAACAATACAAAATCTCTGCATTATATTTTTGACGATCAAACGGCCAATCTTAATCCAATTAACGATTCAGATAAAAGTGCAAAAAGGTGCATCAGAGTATATTTTGCCCAGCTGATTGTTGGGTCTAAATAATAAAGTTTGTTTTACCAATTTTTACTTGTACATGACCAGTTTGTAAAATTATATTTATCGACATATCTTTTCAGAAGCGCACAACTTTGATATGGAAAACAAAAAAAAGGTTTGTAACTTTGTATATTTTTCTTGGGGTAAATATATGTAGTTAATGATTTTCTTCATTGTTAATTAGACTCCATGATTATCGTATTCGTGATAATAATTACAAGTTCAGCTCAACAGAAATTTTGTCAAAATTCAACCCATATAAGCCATTTAAAATACTAGGCCTACAATTTTCTCTCGATATTTTATTTTTTTTATTTACTGAAGCTAGAAGGCCTTTTAAGGCCCATATGAGATTTCGGAACATACTTACAAACAGGCCTGAAATAAGAGGAGGCCCGTAATTGTTGAAACGAAAGCGTCACTGACTGATAGGTCCCACAGCTACCTGGACCGACCCTTGTCTTTCCAGACCTAGAAATTGATTAGAGCTGGTTCTTTTCTTGAGCAGGAAGAAGGGTTTGCTTGATTTTTTTTATTACTAGAAAGAGAGAAGAGAGAGAGAGAGAGAGAGAGAGAGAGAGAGAGCAGGTCTCCAGCCAAATTTTCAAGAAGAGAGAAAGATAATCAATGGCACCTGATATAGAAGATGAGATCCTCAACGAGAAGAACCCGCGGCCTCTCGATGAAGACGATATTGCACTTCTTAAAACCTATGTGCGTATTTCCCTTTCGAATTACCTTAATTCTCTTCTTTCTTTCTTTCTGTTAGGTGTTGTGGTTTGCTTGGTTGAACTCTTGGATCTATTATTATCTGATCTGGCGATGGTTCCATAAGCCATTTTTTTATTTTCTGAGTCGTAGTGTGTTTCTTTGGGTGATGTATTGAAAACCTAGCTCTGTACATTCAAGTCTACCTAGAGCTTGGATTTCAGACAGAATTAATGCAAGATATCAATCAATATTCTTAATTGCCTTCATAAGAGCAGTCCTGTACCAGTTTAAATTTAAATTAGTTATAGAGACTGGAATTAAGTCCGATTTGTATTTTATTTCTTCCAGTTTCAGCTTATTGTCAGCAAAAGTGCAGTTCCTTTTCTTGTTTTCCTTGATAATTTTCTTTGAAATTGATGTTATCAATGCTCAAATCTTCATTTGGTATCTATCCTTCTTTCTCATAGCCTAATTTAGAGTTCTAAATGGTTTAATTATTTGTATTTATTGCGTACAGGGTCTAGGACCTTACTCCACAAGCATAAAACAGACCGAGAAGGAAATTAAGGAGAAAGCCAAGAAAATTAATGACCTATGTGGTAATTGGCTTCTTTTATTTTAATATGTTGCAAGGTTTAAAGTAGTATTTTAGCGGTCTTTGGTGATGAGGGAATCATATATCATTTAGCAGTGAGAAATGGTTGGTAAATTGTAATGCTGGCACATGTTCTAATTCAATTTTTTTCATAGTTTAAGCACACCATATATCTCTGAACATGATAGAAAGCATGATAAATAACAATACATATGAAGTGTACCTTTTTATTTGTAATGTATGAATGACATTTAAAAATAAAGAGACCCTTGGTTGTTGGTGTGTGTGTGTGTCTGCATGTGCTTGTTAAATTATTATAAGGTGAAATGGAAGATAAAAAAATAGAACTTTACTAGCTCACGAGCAATAATAACTTGATATTTCTGCATCTAAATCATAGATTTCGAATCGTAAACTGTATCATGTATCGTAGCATTTAGTATCATATTGTGTATTGTATTGAATTGTTTAAGATACGCTAAGTTATACTTGAAATGAAGTAATAGAACTAGCTATGAACGCATTTCGTTAAAAGAAAGTTTCAATAACACATTATATCATATTTTTTATGGCATAACAATAAGTTGTGCGCTATTTGAGCATTTTGAGATGTTTCCTTTCTTCTTTACATTTGATTTGCAACTAAATTAGCAATGAAAAAGATAAATAATTATAAACAGAGCAATGTTGTGTAACTTTCATACCATTCTAATTGCAAGATTCTATTCTAATTATATACCATATTACCATTCTAATATTTGTTCTATTACTTATATGGTTATACCTTTTAATTTCTATTCTAGTACCAATACCATTTAATTTCTATTTTATTATTAATACGTTCTGTACTGAGAGAACTGGAGAAGCAACAGACGAAGAAGCAGCAGTCAATCTTCAAGTATAAGAGAATGCCTATAAGGATGTTGATACAGTATATTATAGGAAAAACACAACTCTAATCTGAGATACTTTTGAATTCAGAGAATTTGGGATGATATGGAATACTGGCACAATTGGGTAGAGGAAGAACCAGACAAGTAGCACTAGGAAAGTAGGAATAGTTTTGCAGATTGTTTCAGTTTTTGTGTAAGATAATATATTGGTACTCAGGTGATTGAAAGTTTGGAAGTTCTGTGAATTTATAAAAAAAAGAAAGAAAAAGAAGAAGAAGAAGCAGGTTGACGATGGAGAAGCAGCAGGTCAGGTCTCGATGGAGACTCAATGAAGGAGGCCAAGAAGACAGTCTCTCTCCGTCTCTCTGTCTCGTGTGAGAAGGAGAAGGTGAAGCGTAGCAAAAGGCCAAGCGATGAAGAGACGAATACCCTTTTGATGGCACGACACGTTTCCATTGGTCAATAGTGACTCGTACGTATCGTACGATGCGATACAATACACGTATTGCTACAACGGACCGTAGCGATTCCCACGACTCACCTCTCTTCCGATACAGATGCCCGGTACGCATCGCTAGGGTTTAGTATCATACCATATCGTACGGTTCGTACCGTGAATCGTACGATACTGGAATCACTATTGTAAATAATTAGCATAGGTCTTCCTTATTGAAGAGAAAGTGCCACTATATTTCTCTATATCACCCGTAATATCTCAAATTTGGATTTTTTTGGTACTGAATTTTCTCTATGATTAAGATATTGTACATCTTCTATGTGGTGAGTTTGCAAATTTTATGTTTACGAACTCCATCATTACTTCTGGGTAGAATATGTCATCTTAGCCATTGTGCATAATCCTGAAGAGTTGTTGGTACTAGAGTTTTGTGGTTGCACTCCCATTATCATATAAAATTTTTGTTCTATTATAATTTCAGTTTTAGTTAGAATCATCTCAAAAGTTGTCAAATTTTGAAGCAATATTTGATTTGGACTTGAAACTGGAGAACAGGAATCAAAGAGTCTGATACTGGCTTAGCTGCCCCAAGCCAATGGGACTTGGTTTCTGACAAGCAAATGATGCAAGAGGAGCAGCCTCTTCAGGTGAACTTTTAAAAAATTTGCTCCTCCATAAAGAGAATGCATATCTTGTATATTTATAAACAATTGTGTTACTGCTGATGCAGGTTGCAAGGTGTACCAAAATAATTAATCCAAATACAGATGATGCAAAATATGTTATTAATGTTAAGCAAATTGCTAAGGTACCTAGTCTGCGACTCTTATTAATATAATATTGTTTATTAGTATGAAATTCATTCTGATTTTCTCTCTTTTATTACCTTCTCTTGTTGCAGTTTGTTGTTGGCTTAGGTGACAAAGTCTCTCCAACTGATATTGAAGAAGGCATGCGTGTTGGGTAAATATAGTCCATGAGTTTCTTCAGTGCTAATTAGTTTCTGCATATATTACATGGGATTGCTTGTGTACCAGTATCAGTCTGGCTTATATGGCATTATGGATTACTACTGCGTGCATTTATATTGAGACCAGTATTCAAATTAGATCTACTAGAGACCACCAATACAGGACTGTTGCTGGTTTTATATTAGAAGTCGGTACAATATTGAGAATGGAAGTTGTCATACCAGCTACTCGAGTACTTCGTTGAATTTAATTCAAGCTACACCCATGAATTTTTGAAGTGACTCCAGAATTGTAAAATGAACTTTCATGTATTCCAGTGTTGATAGAAACAAGTACCAAATCCAGATACCGTTGCCACCAAAGATTGATCCGAGTGTAACAATGATGACTGTGGAGGAGAAACCCGATGTTACATATAATGATGTTGGTGGTTGCAAGGAGCAAATTGAAAAGATGCGAGAGGTAATCATTTTGTAGAAAAACCTTACTTTTTGTTGATACATATATCCAAGGATTGTAATACTGACTTGTACTTCAATAATGACTAGTATATACAAAGACCTTGGTGGTATTGTAATGTTCCATATAAATGTGCCTGAGCTCAATATTTGATCTTCAGTTTAATGAAATTTGTGTCAGTTAACCTTTGTGTTTAGGAATTAAAGCTATTATCAAATGTTCATTAAACTGAAGATCAAATATTCAGTTTAATGAAATTTATGTCAGTTGGCTGATCACTAGCTAAAAAAGTTGATGAAAATGTTCCATATAGTTAAAGCCTCAGTTAACCTTCGTTTGGGAATATATCTTGTCAATCAGCAAAACCTGTTTTCATAGTGACGAAAGACAATTAAAGCCTTTATCGATTCTCCACACGTTAGTTGATCCCGAGAATGTCAAGAAATTAGATTAAAAGAAGAGACAGAGACATTAATTCCCAAAAATTGACCAGTATATACAAAAGCCTTGGTGGTACTTTATGTAGATGTGCTGGAGCTGTATTCTTGATCATGACTTAAAATGAAATTTTGCCACTATTAACGTTTGTTTGATAATTAAAGCCTTCATTAGTTCTCCACTTGTTAGCTGCTCATCAGAATGTCAAGAAATTAGATTAAAAAAGAAAAGCTAAAAGTTGATGAAAAGGAAAGCAGAGCAGTGTGATGCATGCCATGTCTTTTGCTTGCTGTTGAAACTAATTGTAAACAAAAATTTCTATCCATCGATCAGGTTGTGGAGCTGCCTATGCTTCATCCAGAGAAGTTTGTGAAGCTCGGTATTGACCCACCGAAAGGTGTACTATGCTATGGCCCACCAGGTACTGGCAAAACCCTTCTGGCTAGAGCTGTGGCCAACAGAACCGATGCTTGCTTCATACGTGTCATTGGTAGTGAGCTTGTTCAGAAATATGTCGGAGAGGGTGCCCGCATGGTTCGCGAACTGTTCCAGGTTAATTTCTTTAATTAATGTTATCTTTTGTTACATCAAATTACCAAGTGATTACACAACTTTAAAAGTACTTTTAGTTCTGCTCTATGCATCATGTGATTGGGGAAAAGTAAAATAATTACGAAAATTACTTGCTGCCTAGAAAAAAAATACATGATTAATACTGAACTCACAGAATGCCATGTAAGTTCATGTGAAACATTTTTGTTTCTTTCAGTTTGAGTGTTTATCTTTTAGTTATTATTTTTTTTTATGATAGGTTCAAGTATATATAGAAATGTCAGATTGTTTGTGTGAAATTTAAGCTAAAGTTGGTGCATAAAATCTGCAGATGGCTAGATCCAAGAAGGCCTGCATAGTGTTCTTTGATGAGGTGGATGCGATAGGTGGGGCCCGTTTTGATGATGGTGTTGGTGGGGATAATGAAGTGCAGAGAACTATGCTTGAGATTGTCAATCAACTTGATGGGTTTGATGCCCGTGGTAACATCAAGGTTCTCATGGCCACAAACAGGTACTTCACATGTAATTATTTAGTTTGAAAACCCAAATGATATTTATAACTAAATATGTGTTGAACTTACAAAATTTGTTTGTTTGATGTGTGTAATTACTGTCGTCATAGTTCCTAAACTTTGCAACTGTGTTACTTTGTAGGCCTGACACATTGGATCCAGCATTGCTGCGTCCTGGTAGGTTGGATCGTAAGGTGGAATTTGGATTGCCTGATCTGGAAGGCCGTACCCAGATCTTCAAGATCCATACCCGTACCATGAACTGCGAAAGGGACGTCCGTTTTGAGCTTCTTGCTCGTCTCTGCCCCAATTCAACTGGTATATTTCTTTTGTTATTGTGTTTATTTTATCCACTTTTTTGGAAGAACAACAGCTGCTAGTTTATTAATGTGATTAATCTTTGGAAATTCTTTTGACTGTTAACTTGCAGGAGCGGACATAAGGAGTGTCTGTACTGAAGCAGGAATGTACGCGATTCGGGCCCGGAGGAAGACAGTAACAGAAAAGGATTTCCTCGATGCAGTGAACAAGGTCATCAAAGGTTACCAGAAGTTCAGTGCCACGCCTAAATATATGGTGTATAACTAGAGTTGGTATTAGCATAATCTCCTTCCCTAGTGGACTTCTGCACATCTTCATACATTACCTCGAATGTACCGTTTGTACTGGATTTATACATTTAATTAATTCAGGAATTCTTTTATTTATCTGTTCATTGTTATCATTTCTAGGTAATGGTATCGTTCTATGTGATTTCAAGGTGTAATTCACCGTTTGCTTTTAGTTTTGGTTAGATGAGCTTTTATTTGTGCAAGGTTCCAAACGCTTGCTTTTCACCTCATGGAAGTTGCGCAAGGTTCAGAAGCTTATATCGAAAGCCCCTTGTTTGAAACGATTATATCTTTACAATCAGATAATTATGACAAATGGTTGAGCGTATTACTGTTAGTCACCAGTTGGAGGTTATGAATAAGAACTGAACTCGATATAAGTAAGACTTGTTCTAGTTAGAAATTAGAATTGCAAAAAACGCCACTTGTGGGATCCCAAGTCGTACCAGAAAAACATCTTATTGCGCGTGGCCTGTTAGCGGTACTCTGCACTCTCACAATATTGCGATGAAAAGCTGGACATGAAAAGCGAACTGAAACTTGAGGGCTCTAGTGTAAATTTCTGCAGGGACACTAACCTTTTTTGTGTCTCCACACGTTGATCATTCGTTTTCATTTGACTTCATTAAAAGATCATTTGGAAGGGCAAGGTAAAAAGTTGTGACATACAGTACTATACATATTGGACCTCCAAAATTTCTTATTTTGATCGAAACGAGAACAAAAGCATCAAGCTAAACTAGACACTAATCAACAATCTTCAGGTTAATTGATAACCCATTGGTAGCATGAATTGTATTTCTCAATTCATATTGCATGGAATAAGAGCACCAAATCTCTATCACAATTCTCGCGCCATGTTAGATAGCTTCACCTCACGCAAGTGCAAGAGCATGAAAATATGATGACTCCTTTTAGAGCCTCATTTCATTCACATCACCTTCCCCTATAAATACTCCCTACAAATCAATCATTTCCTTCACACACACACACAAACATCTACAAAGAAAAGGATTAATTGAGTTCTACAAGATGGCACAAGGCAACGCATCAAGCATTCTCTTGGCCGTGATGATTGCAACCATGCTGGTTGTGACTCACGCAGCCGATTGTTCCAATGATGTCAATTCACTGAGAGAGAAATGCTTGAAGTATGTCACTGTGGATGGTCCGAGGATCCCACCAGACACAAGCTGCTGCTCTGTTGTTCACAATGCAAACATACCATGCGTGTGTACGTATCTCACACCTGCGGTAGCGAAGATAATTAGCGCCGACAAGCTCATCTATGTTGCTGAGTATTGTGGCCGCCCCCTCAAACGTGGAAGCAAGTGCGGAAGTATGTTTTTTCTCCATTTCAATTGATTTTTTTTATTAATCAAAGAGTAGAATTTTAGATGGTTAGAAGGAGCTTTTTAGACACACAGAATCTGCCATAAAGATAGAATCTATAATATAATTTAGGAAATTAAATACATATGGTAATTAGTGTTACACCTAACTATGAAGTGTAAGGTTCTCCACGTTGTGGTGACTAATTAATATTCTATACATAATATTTTCCAAATTATTTACTCATATCATATGTAATTATTATGTATCCAGTGTTTTATATAATTAAATTCTGTCAATATTTTCGAATTAATGTTATATTTATTTATTGAAATTCATTTAGCCCATAAATGAATGGGCCATAAGTAAACCCTTGTGGCCTTTTTTACTTGTGTACTGATTTTTTTAATTGATTCTGATCCCATGTTAATTTTCCTTCATTATTCAGGTGTGGTGGTGCACGGTTGATGTTCGCCAGGACTGATTAAAAGGGGGAAACGATTGCTTTGTGCATAAATAAGTGGACTGTTGATTAAAATAACAGCAAAAATAAGAGCTCAAATGTAATCTACTGATAAATTCATGGGATTATATTATACACAATTGTTTCTTCACCATTATCACAATCGGTTTTATAGCATAAATATTTATTTTGAAATTACAACACCAGCCTTCCATCAAAATATACCAATAATATATCCCCTGAATTTTTTCAACTCCTAAGAATTGTAGGTTCTTCAATGAATAATGAAGCGAATGATCAAAATGTAAAACAAAAAACATTTTGTACTTCCAAATTGTCATTTCAAATGCACAAGTAATAATATTATAAAAATAATATATTAATATGTGCATAATACAGTTACACTTGTTTACGTGTAACCATTAATTTCTGCTCATTTTCACAGAAATGATAAGAAACTAAACTACAAAAGAAAAAAAATGAAAATGTACTTTAATATGTACAAATACCTTTGAAAGTGTGCCAACAAGAAGCAGATCTGTTTCCAATAATAACAAAGTCATTAAACAAACCGTAAACAAATGATGGAGGTGCACAAAGAACATGATGCATTCTCGCATCCCAAATTACAATTTCACGAGGACGGACTGCGATAACTTATTTAATGGAATAAAAGCAACAAAGAGAAGTAGCATACTAAGTAGCAAAAGGTAGAATTCCCGAAATTCTCTCACAAACTAAATTTCATTAAACAAAACATGATTGATACAAATGACTAGAATCTTTTATATTAGCGACAAATGCATTGGTCCCAAAGTAAGCAATAATCGAAATAAAAGAAGAAAATAACTGATTGATTCGGTGAATATATCGAAATTAATTGCCAAAGAAATAAAAGGCAGGAAATAAGAAATAATCTAATTAAACTTGGAGAGCACACAAAGTGATATCAGAATAAATCTTGGTAAGATTCATCACATCAATTTGGGATCACAATACGAATAAGATTTCGGGTTGAACTGTGTCATACTCCCCGGGTTGATAAAAATCTTGACCTCAAGCTTGGCTTGACTATTTGGCAACAACTCGAGATGTGGTTCGGGTGATGGAGGTGGCTCGAGTGGCGCTTGGGTAGTTTGTGAGGTGAATTGAACTCGGGAGGTGAGAAACACTCGAGTGGTGGCGACAATTGCAAGAAAAAAAATGGAGGTAGATTTGGAGCAGGGGTTCGTGTAGTGGTGGTTTGGGTCGACAAATCCATAGTACTCTTCGTTAGATTCGAACTTGACAAGTATCTCGTCTTCTATTCTTGATGGAACTCTTCGGACTCGAGATACTCAACAACTTCTTGAGAAAACTCTTCAAACTCGAGATATCACATGTCTTCTCGTGATTCTCGGGGCAACTCTTCAAACTCGAGAAATTCTTCGATGTCGGCCTCGTGTATATCCTCCTCGGGATCTTCGATGAGAAAGTAGGGATCATGCTCGCATCTCTCCTCCTCGTTGCCTTCGAAAACAAACTCAGAGTCATCCTCGAAATGTTCCTCGTAAACTTTTTCAGTGTACTCAGAAACATATTCGGAATCATCCTTGTAAATTTCTTCCTCGAAAACTTCTTCTTCGTTTTTTTGTTCTCGAGAAAAACTTTCGATTTCAAGAATTCTGCTTCTGAATTTGAAAACTTGATAACAGTGCCTTTCGAACTTGAGAAGTCGAGAACCTTCTTGTTTGTGCTTGAGTGCTCGGGATGCTCGCTCGTTAAATCAGTGGGTTCGAGAACCTCATCTTCTGAAAATGAGAACTTGAGAACCTCGTTTATCAAATTTGAGAACTCAAGAACCTCATCGAAGGTTGGCTCGACTGTCTCCTCTTCGGGTAAAGGAGGTATTTCTACTCGAAGACCATCAGACAAAGTTTGATTGTGAGCATGAACATGAAGGTTGGTTTGGTCTTAGTTGTTACTCATGTTGTCACTTTCTTTGTAAAAATCCATAAGTTATGTGAATCGTGCATTCTCTTGTGCGACTTGTTGACGTCGGTTCTCTGTTTCGAGTAGTCACCACGCCTCATCGATCTTTCGCATTTGTGCAAGGAGGGCAATACGTATGGATAAGCCATTGATATTGCGGAGGTATTGTGGAACTTGATGATTTTGTGGATGATATGCGATGGTCGGAGATACAACTTTGCACAAGGCAGAGGTGGTTGATGGTTGGCGGAGATACAGCTTCACGCAAGCGCGAAGGTGGTTGTCGAAACTTGCTCTGATACCACTTGACGTCGTCTCGTGTTCCAAATCACAACTCCGCGAGGACAGACTGCGATAACTGGTTTAGCAAAATAGAAACAACAAAGGAAAGTAACATGCTAAGTAGCAAAGGGGTGAATTCTCGAAATTCTCTCACAAACTAAATTTCATTAAACAAAACATGATTGATACAAATGGCTAGAATCCCTTATAGGCGACAAATGCATTAGTTCCAAAGTAAGCAATAATCAAAATAAAGGAAGCAAATAACTGATTGATTGATGAATATACCGAAATTAATTGCTAAAGAAATAAAAGACAGAAAATAAGAAATAATCTAAGTAAACTTAGCGTGCACACAAAGTGATCTTGAAATAAATCTGAATAAGATTCTATCACATGAATTTGAGATCACAATCTGAATAAAATTCCGAGTTGGATCTTATGGACTGCGTCAGGACATTCTGTTTCAGCATGAAAAAAATTGACAATTTCCTCTTCTTTTTCTTTACTACAAATAGAATTTTGACCCATATAGAATACATAACTTGATACTTTACTACAAGTAGTAAATTAGTGGTCAAATTTGAAAGAAGTAAAATTGATTGGCAAAGTCAATCAACATCAACCTCGTTACTAACTTCTTCTTTTTTTTAATAGCTAGTGGGCGATGAGTCTACTATATTTCACTAAGCTAAGCAAAATGTGTTATAATTACAGGATAAAAGTATCATCAAGGAAGAACAAATCAAACTGAAAAAAATATTTTGCAGAAGTTGTTCTTATATTCTTACAATTCATTGAAGTTTCACAAAAAAAAAAAGTTGAAGGATCAATTGACGACCAAATTCTCCTTCCATGGATCCGCTCCTCAATGTTCCTATACAACCCCCACTAGTAAAACCCTTACCAATACTCTTCTCTGCTATCAACATAGCTTGGCATTAATCTATGGATGAATACTCTGAGAGAAAATTTGCAGAAGCACAAACGCATGCTTCTTCCACAATCGTAACAAAAATGTACTCCGCATCTGCATTTATATTAGAATTAGCGGCATTCGTTAGCATGGTTTTGAACTAAATAATAGCTGGTACAAGTAGGTCTATGTACTTCTCTTTTTCTTTTCCTCCGGAGAGTAATTGGTACATGCATGACGGTATACACCATTAGGATTATATCATATATCCATTCGCTATTTTTGACAAAGGTATATATAAAAAGATTTTCCAAATCAATATGTGAACATATTTAGACTTTCCTTCATTTATGATTTGATGTGATCCGTCTTTCAATACATGAATGTGGTGTACACCAATTTGGTCTAAGCTAGAATTTGTTAGATCAAATATCAAGTAGCAGAAACTAAACGAATAATTTGTCTGTCAAATTTTTTGATAAATTTCTAAATTTCTTTATCAGATCAATTTAGTCATGTTATTTTCGAGTAAAATCTTACCTGCAACGTATGTGCGAACACCCGCAGATTCTCTGAACATAGAAGTGGCATTTGGGGCAGCGGCGCCAACGATTCTCGCGTGCCATCTTATGCATTTCTTTATCTTGTTTCGACATGGTGAGCTTTAACTTGATATTCTCCCAGAAGGACAGACGCTTCACATTCTTTCTCCATGCATTGTCTATGATCGGCTTGAACCATCCATCACCCCACGGGCAAAGCCAGACCTCTTCATGCATATCATCACTTGATTCGACTCTGCTTCTGCAGTAACGCGTGATGCAAGCGGTGCAAATTTGATGGTCACATGGCGTGATCTTTGTGAATTCTGGCAAAGGTTTTGTATGGCAGCAAAATCGGCATTCTGATGTAGTCGGCTTCGGCATAGGTGATGAGGTTGGGTCTTCTATCTCCATTTTGACAGAACAATGAGTACTGCTTTTGTTATTATTTTCCGCTTCTTCTTCTTCTTTTCTATGTAATAGCCTTGATTCAACTATGTATGTTATTCGATTAGATGCCTAAATTATTAAAGGATGTCTAAATTTATTAAGTGAATCTATTTTTATATCAGCATTGATTAGACAAAAGGAGAAAATATCGGACCATAAAAAAGCACGCACAAGTATTAATTTAGACAGAATACGCAATCAAAATTATTTTATAATCTTTCAGAATTTTACATATCGCTAAAATTTTCAATTCTCATTTGTTGCTTAAATAAACACACTTCCTAAATAGTAGAACTGAAAAAGAAGCTGCTACTGTAGCAAAAAGAGATGCGTGCACGGTGCACCTATTTAATTTCGACGAAGTGCTCCGTCTGAATTAAAGAATAACAAAAGATTTATTGACATTAAAATCAAGAGGATCCGTGGCGCAATGGTAGCGCGTCTGACTCCAGATCAGAAGGTTGCGTGTTCGATTCACGTCGGGTTCAAAACCCCGATCCAAAAACGGGATTCAATATTTTTACTCCTCTCTTAACAAAACGCAATCACTTATTCCATTGAAGCTCGAAAATGATATGATATTTATTAATTATTACTATATAAATATAACTCATCATGGTTCTATTGAATTCTATTTATTTCATATTTTGTATATTTTTGTTAAACATATGCAAATACTTTATATATTATTTTTATTAAAACTCTTTTGTTGTAAAAAAATTAAAAAAATTGACTCTTTGTTAATACTTGCCTTCAATTGTACGATGATGCTAGTGGTGAACAACTCATAGATGGCATCTCTCACTCACGATGAGGGGCAGAAAGAAATAACAAGCTTGAGCGGTGGGATTCTTCTAGAGCCAAATAATTTCCAAAACTTATTTTGGGAGATGATTAGTAAATATCAATTTTGATATCGATGTTATTATGTATGTTAATTGAGTTATTATGCATGTTTTTTTGTATCGAAATAATTGTGCATGATATTTGAATTATTATGCACATTATTTTGCTAACATGCATAATAACTCAAATAATATGCATAATAATTGAACTAAATGTGCATAATAACATCGATATCGATGGTCGGTATTAAATATGATATCTACGGAACATCATTCAATTATTTTTTTCTATAAAACAATCTCTTAGATTTTAAGAATTCAATCTCAAGTCCTTTGCGCTGTGTTCCAGAATTAAAAGGAGAAAAAAAAAGAGGAGGAAAGGAAGGAGAATCACTGGGCTGTTTTTACTCTTCAAAATTGGAGGGACAAATTTTGACAAAAAAATTATAGAATTCTTCCCACTCACCTCCACTCACCTCAATTTCCTTCCTGTAGAAGAACAAAACACCAATTAGAGAGATATAAGAATATATATCATAGATATTAATATCAAATGGTTATCTCCATAATTAACACCTTAACCCTTAACTTGTTTCTTTATAAGAATCGAAATTTATGAATGATACATGCAATATCATGATATTAAAAATATTTCTAATTAAATAGTTATAGACATGTTATTGGTCTTCTATATGAATTATGTATCATGCTATTTTAAGGAGGGTCCAATGTTAATTAACAAATTTAAACATCTTGAATGTTTTATATCGTCTCAATTTACATGCATAGAAAAATTAGGATTTAATTTTACTACGTTTCGAAATTTACAACTTGATATTTACCAATATTTGATACAACTTGAAGTTGTGATTAAGACTAAAATTTGCATAAAAAAATATTTTTTAGTCATTTATATAATATAGATAGTTTAAGTGAGTCAGGGATGAATTCAGAATTTCCTTCAGGAGGCAAAATCTATTAAAAAAAAATTAGATAAACAAAACAATGCACATTTTTAAATATATATAGTTATTTGCAGAAAAAAATTCAGGAGACGCTCCTTCCTTCCCGGCATACATTAGATCTGCCCCCTGAGTTGAGTTGTGTGCTTTGTGAAGCACTAGTAATTGCATTTGAACCTAAATTTTTGTTTTTGATGGAAATGAGTAGATAAGTTTCCTCACTAAAGGGATGAGTGGTACAGGACAACTCAGAGTGAATATCTATGTAGCTATATCGAGAAGGAGGAGTACTATACATCACAGACGGTCCAAAATCATAAATCGCGTGCTTTGCAAAGTACAATAGTCTTTTTCTTTTGACATTAAATATAAACAGGGACGTGACAAGTTACCTCCTGAACTTCTATTTTGATCAAACATCCACTGAATTATGCATATGTGACAAATTATTTTCCTACAATAGATTTAAATGTTTTTTGTTGAGTAAAGTAGACTTGACCTACTTAGAAATTTTCATTAAGAAATTATTGATCTTTACAAAAGGAAAGAAGAGAGACGAAGAAGACAAAAGAAAAGAAAAGAAGAAGAAAAATTTGAAAATGTAGAAACATATCGTAATGTTCTTTCTTACGTGTAGCTATCCTTACAGTAGATTTAATTTAAAATACTACATTTATATTAGTATGAAAATTAATTAAAATAACTATGCACATCTTGAACTTTGAACTTATAAAAAATCAAACAAAATTTTGATGACTTCACACTTTAAAAAACAAAATATTGTAATATTTGTCAAAAGCATAGTTTAAAAAGATATTTGATCAACATAAAATCCGAAGTAACCTGTCACAACACAAAAGATCGAGAAATCTTGAATCATTACTCCAATATAAATATAGTTCGTAAAAGATATTAACACCTCTGTTCGCATAATTCATAATTGACCGTCCGATACTCCGATTGAGAATATTTGAACATATGTCGTATATATGCTCAGGGGAAACAAAAGTGACATCCAAGGTATAGGGATTAGGTGGACTGATCTGATATTCTGATCGTAAAGACTAATTTATTTATTTACACATCATTATTTAATATTTATTAGGAAGCAAGCTGGAAGTCCCGTTAAACAGAGAAGGTTAGCTCATTAGTTGGTAACTAAATCCAATCGGGTCACGGCACCCTCTTTCAATTGAATGCTATGACTTGACTTTGTAAACATTACGGTCCCGATCTTTTGTGGACGGAGTATGCACCTCTCTCTATCCATAACATATTAACATGCATGCATGTTGTATTTCAGACTTTCAGACATAAAAGAAGACAAAACCAGGCCACAAACTTCTTTACCTCTCCTTCTGCACTTCTAGTCGTCTTTCGTGAAATACCAGTCACAAAGTCATTGCTGCCAATCTGCCATCTTTCTTCTCCGAAGAAGCCTCTTTTTCAAGTCAGCGCCTTCACCTCTCCTTACTACCTCTCCTTACTTGTGTAAACGGATCAAATAATATTCGATTTTATTCGAATTCGTTTTCGAAAAATAATAAAAATTATTCAATTCATATCCGTATCCAAAAATATTCGTATTCGTATCCGTATCCGTATCCGTATTCGAAATTTTTTAACGAATAAGAATACGATTTGGTTATCATCTATCCGTATCCGACCGTTTAACTATTATCTAATAGTATCCGAAATTATTGAAGATATCCGTATCCGATATTATCCGATTGTATCCGAATTCATAACAAAAAAAAGTTTCTCTCTCTCTCTCTCTATATATATATATATATATTATTGAATTTTGTATGAAGATTGCAAATCTAATTAATTTTAGATATAATTTGTGTTTATGTATCACATTTTTTTATAATTCATCGATGCATTTTGATAAACATATAGCAAATAAGGAATTTTTTTATTATCCGAATTATATAAGTTTTGTATTCGTATTCGTCCGATATTCGATTTGTATCTGCAATCCCATTAATATTCGATCCGTATCCATATCTGAGACTATCCGAATTTGTATTCGTATTTGAAATTTTTTAACGAATAAGAATACATTAAGACAATTATCCGTCCGTATTTACACCCCTAACTCTCCTTGTTTTTCTATATATATATATATATATATATATATTTTTTTTTTTTTCTTTTACACACAAACACCATTAACCTTCTTCTCTAGTCTCTCCTATATTAGCTCTATCCCAAACCAGTTTACTTATTCCCACATCTCTGTCTTTCTCTCTCTCTCCAAAATTCAAAACAAACGTCCACAACTCTGAATTAAAACCAAAATCAAAGGTTCAATCTGAAACCCTTCTAACGATGTCAGACAATCAGATGGCATCTACAGACTTCAATGCATCAGCGGCTGTGACAATTAGTAATTGCGTGTTACTAGCTTCGTTGATATTTCTGTTCTTGGTAGTAGTCTTTGTATTTCTTCTCTATCTATATGCAAGGAGGTCCATGAGCCCAGGTTTGTTGAATTCTC
This sequence comes from Eleocharis quinqueflora, assembly GCA_964058865.1. NCBI lineage: Eukaryota > Viridiplantae > Streptophyta > Magnoliopsida > Poales > Cyperaceae > Eleocharis > Eleocharis quinqueflora. Next base: position 56,254 of record CAXKVX010002722.1, read on the forward strand.
AGGCTCACTTCACTCTTGTGAGCGATTATTTACGGGTTACACGCCGAGGCCTTGACTCAACCGTGCTTCAATCCTTGCCGGTCAAGGTTTTTGATGGCAAAGAGTTCAAAGAGGGGTTGGAGTGCTCGGTTTGTTTGTCGGATATAGCCGAAGGAGAGGAGGTGAGAATTCTACCAAAATGCAATCATGGGTTTCATGTGAAGTGTATAGACATGTGGTTTCATTCCCACTCCACTTGTCCCTTGTGCCGTAGTGCGGTTGGTACCGACTCGGTACAAACCCAAGAACCAAATGCTGAGTCGGCACAGGGCCAATCATTGGATGCTATTTCACGAGAGGGCTATCTGACTGAACTCCGGGTCCTACCGACCAATGTGTTGTTTTGGGGTACCCAGGATGATGTCAGTACTGGTACAGTACAAGAAGCCACATCTAGTTCCACTGGTACCGTTTCAAGGAAAAGAGGAGGCCCAGATGGGCTTGTAATTGACATACCAAGACGGGCAATGGAAAATATGGTACTGTCACCTATATCGCCTTTGCCTCAAAGTGTGATGCCGCTAGAGGAGATGAAATCGCCGGTATCAGCTCGGTTTAGATCTCTTAAGAGGCTTCTAAGTAGAGGGAAACAGGTGGTAGGGCTCTCTGCCAGTCCAAGAGGAGGTGATATTGAACAAGGGATTGTTCACACTCCCAAAACACCAAAAAGTTTAATTTCAAGGGTAAATTAGTATATATTAGATTTGGATTTTATTGTTTGTCATAGGAAGTTGGACATACGTACATAGAATTTTGTGGGTGCAGTTCCAGTGTTCCACTCTGAATTGGGTTCTTACCAATCATTGGAACATATTCATCTCCTCCTTTTTTCTTTAAAATTTGCACAAAGGATACGTTATTTGTTTTCTTTTTTTTCTCCAAATTGATGAACTTGTAAAAAACATTGGTTCAATTCTTGCCATTCAATGCGATAGTTTTGTTTTCATACACGGTGCTATTTGTTTTTATATACAACTCTTACTGTCATTATCCGTACTGGTTCAAGTTCAACAACAGTTATGTGATTTCGAATACTAGATAGTCCTCAAATTGCATTTTTTTTTTTCACTAAATAGTTGTTTCATAGTCAAGATTTCTGTGAGACCTATACAATCCATGAAATACTCCACAAGTGAAATAGCAATTCAATGATACACACAACTTCGAAATTCAAATTCGCACGTATAAATTAGTTTCAAAATTGCGTGAAGCATTCGATTATTATAGTATAATTCGTGCAACACTGCCTTGTGAATCGATGCATGTCCTGGTTCTGAATACTAATTGTTGTTTTATTTTGTTCAAATGCACCTGTGTATCAACAACAACGCCGTTAGTTTCAAATAAGTTAGATAGACTAGACTTCAAATTCAATCAAAATTCGAATTTGTTCAATTTTTTATAAAAATGACTGAATTTTCACGTAAGTTCTTTAAGCTCAACCACAATTATCTTTTTTCTGACTTTTGCAAAACAAAATTGGTACCATTAAACCATTGGTACCATTGCAAAAACTAAACAAAAAATTTATTAAAAAGCAAAACAAAAAATGTAGTGTGACACTTTTGCTTTGTAGAAATCAAAATAGAAAATTGGCTTCAATTTCTATGCTCAAATTAATTTAACAATTGGTACCATTAAACCATCGCCCCTCTCTTCTCTAGCACTTCTCCCCCCTCCCATCAAATCAGAATTTGATCGGGTTAATTAATGGATTTATTAGAAGCTGATCGATGAATCAGATTTATTTTATTTACATTTTTCGAGTGTTGAGTTGTTTAGATTTATTCTGTAAGTTTTGTTTTTTTTTCTCGAGGTGCTAGTGTTATTGCCTTTTTTTTCTCGTTTCGTAACTCAATTTTTAATAAATATTTTTATATATGATAAGTTCCTTTACTTCCAATATTTATAGTAACCTCCGATATTTATTACTATTTAAATATTTCTTGCGAGATTTAAAATTTTTAATTAATAGAATAAATAGACAAAGTCAACTCTTTAAAGAAAAAAACCCTCATCTCAGAAAAAGAGCTTGACATATCTCATATCTGAACCCATTTTTCCCATAACTTTTATTATTTAAATTATAACATTAAATATAAAAAAATTGGAAACTGAAGTAAATTTTAATTAAAATAAAAGCCCCTGCATAAAGGGCCACAAATTAATTAATCCTTTACCTTAGGAAGAAAGTACCAATATCGGAGTACTGTAGTGAAGAAAGTGAATTCAGGGAACAGAAACATAACGAAGGGAATCAAGGTAAATGGAATACGAACATAATTATAATTTTTAAACACTTTGAGAGAGTTCTCGTGCAGTGTATACGCCAATTCTTATTTTATTTGAAATGTACGTTTCAAGATGAATGGAAGCTCTCTACGGGGTATTTTATCCGGTCAAGAAATGTGGGGCAATTAACATCACCTTGGGTTAGCACAATATAAGAAATACCTAGTTATTTTTGTCACACCCCAAAAATTAGAGCTAGCTTAGTGCTGTTAATCTCGCCACGAATACTTCGTCTTCAAGTACACCAAAATCTTAATTAAATATTCAAATTAACTAAATAGATCAAGTAAAGGAACATCACACACAATACATGAACATCCAACAATATATATATAAATAAACAGCGTCTGTACAAAATTTTCAGCGGAAGCTGAAAAAAGATAAAATACATACAGATGAGAACGATCTCATCAAAGAACGTGGGACCGACCCTCGCTATCCTACTACAAACTAGTCCTATCAAAAGATAAAAGAAAAACTACGAGATGATTTGCAAAACGGAAGACGTCGATGACTCCATCCTAGCACTCTCCTCTGGACATCAAAAGACCTGCTTCTTACCTGGACCCCACAACTGTGGTGGAACGTGAGTAATTTATAAAAATTACTCAGTGCGGATTAAGGTCCACCCTTTGGGTTTATATCTGATTTAGGTTTTGGATCAATCACACTTATTGAGTATAATTTCAATTAAACTATAATTACCTAAGTGATATCTTGGTTAACCATTTGTTCAAGTTAATCAATTTTATCCAAATGGACGATACGAGAATAAACTCAAAAATGATATGAGGGATAATATTATATAAATATAACTGATAATACGGAAAGCTAACAATGCACCCAGACAACGGAACAAATTGTCGAGAATAAAACCCCGAGTGTAGGACATCAGGATTCGCCCCCTTAGACGGGTCCCGTATTCGAGCAGCCAATCTAAGAGTATCGTTAGACGAGTCCCGTATTCGAGCCGCCAATCTAACTTAATTCTGAGTTTCCAAAACGAAACGCCCTGGTAAAATAGAGCGGCTACAAAAAACACACGCTCGGTCAAAAAGCGAACCGAGTCCGAGATGCATACCCTCAGCAAAAGAGAAAATAATAAGATAAACACTCGGTCTCAATCATCATACGAAAATAAGAAACATACTACCTGTTTGAAGTAATATAATAGAAATGGAACTCCCTATACCAACTAAGGGCCAAAGGGGAGCCCCAGACTTCCTTTGTACCAACCAGGGGCCAAAGGAGGAAGCCCTTCGAATATTAGGAGATCTCGAAATATCGGCTAATAGAAAATATATAAAGAATGAAATAGCTCCAATACCTCACATATGACACGCATACTCTAAATTGAGAAACTGAACCTTATTCACTCAAAGGAGGATGTACTATATACTAAATATTAGTAAGGATATTTAAAAAGAAAACTCTCTTACTGGCACTACGAGCCATCAAGTGATGGTCATCGTTGGTGAGGATTAGTCGAATGTCCTTAAGGACATCCCGACGAATGGACCCCACGGGGGTTGAGCTTGCGTACGTAATCCATTTGTCACAATGCCCCCAGACTACATCCAATCTAAGGCTCACCGGTCCGACACTCATCACTCCCGATGAAATACATATAGTATTGAATATGCATCTACCTATAAGTATATAATAGCATATACGATACGTATATCGGATCTTACATGCAATATGAGATGCAGATGACATGCAATGCAGGTTGGTCTCAATTAATGGTGCAGTTACCAGTATGCAAATATGACAGTTCAAGTTCTACGAGCCTATTTAACAATTGTTGGTAGTTTGAATACCGCAGTTCAATTTAGATAATTCTGATAGGTCCTAAATAAGAGAAAAATAAATATAAATCCAAGAACCACACCTGAAAAAGAAGAATCCTACTCTAATAGAAACTCTGTTGTGTCTGCGCATAAGTTCAATATATCGATCAGAAAATTATGAACCATTGTAACAATTCCTCGTAGCATAAGTAATTAAGTAATTAAATTGAGTGTTTTTCAATGTTGATAATTTTGTAATATAAATTACACAAATTGTTCATTATTTTCACAACTAATCAATAAATATTTGACATACTTGGTTCGTACTAATATATCAAGCGAAAAATATTTGTCTTATTCAGTAAATAATAATTAAAATTAGAAACCTTTGTACAAGGAATATGAGTGAAGAATAAATGTAACATGCACTTTTTTGCTTTGAAGCATTAATTTGTTTTTGTTAAATTAAATCGCTGCTATGAAATAATATAATGAATGTTGAAATCATGCGATTATAATAGATATTTAACATGTACTTTTGAGTTGATTAATTACATCAAATTAGAAACCTTGTACAAGGGATACGAGTGAAAAATAAATGCTATTTTTTTTACTTTGAAAGCATTAATTCGTTTTTTTAATTAAACCACTGCTATGAAAAATATAATATATGTTAAAATCATGAGAATAGAATGAATATTTAATTAGTTTTGAGTTGATTTTGATGTAATTCATAATGATTTGGACAACTAAGAAAGTTTTCATATTTTGAAGGATAAATATGATATTATAACTTGTAGAGGGGAAAATACATATTTTCAAAATTTTAGAAGGGTAGACATGAATTCTGCCATAATAATAATAATAATAAAGTACATATAGTAATAAATTAGTAATATGTGCTATTTTTAAATAATAAAATAAAAATAATATTAGTGATGACATAATACCATAAAATATTATTAATTACTAAAAATAATACAATATAATCAAATAATTATCGATATTCTATAATTAAAATATCAGTATTCTACCTCTAAATTGGAATAACGATTTCGTTATTTTGTGTATTATTTCAGACATATTAAAGTTCGTTTGACGAAAAACTTAAATTAGCATTATTCCGAAAAAAAATGTTATTCCAAAAATTGCCAAAGGCACCTACATCTTATTTGTACTCACTAATAAAGACCGTTAGTTCTTGTACATTCAGTACTAAATCGTAATAATACAGGTATTTTATTTGCTCCAATTATACTCGGTAATAATAGGAATATAGGATAGAGAAAAAGAAAGAGAAAGCCCGATTTTTTTATTATTTGAAATTAAATAAATAAATTATTTTTAAACATAAAGAGTATTTGAAAAACTTGAAAATAGAAAAGGACGAAGTTGTGAACGCCGACAAAAAAAGGCTAAATGGACGGTATTGTGGATATCGTTCACTTGATTTTTGATTTGAACATACATGTGAGAGATTGAATTATTTTTATAACTATCCTGAAAAAATAAAGAATAACATCTATGACCCTGAATTCAAATCTTTGACGATGATGACCATATTTTATAATTTACGTTCAGACGTGTTATTTAGACCAATGCATTCGGAAGGCACTTAGAAATTTAAACAAAACAAAAAAATTCTAAATTCCTCTGAACGCATGCATCTAGATGTTAGCATGTGAACATGAACGTTTAAAAATAGAGTCATTATTGTCAAAGATTTGAATCCAGAGTTATATATGTTATTCTTTATTTTGCAGGTCATTTATAAAAATAATTCAACTTTTTGTACGTGATATTTTATTATTAAAAAATATTAATATTTTAATCATGAGTTGGGTTGTATTAAGGTAAGTTTTGTAAAAACTTCAGTTGTGCTCGTCTGAACCGTAATTAATATTTTTTATCGTTGCAAGTCAACGAGCTGTAGATATCTGAGTCTACTTTCACCACGTTGACTCTGATTTGCGATCGGAGAAACGAGCGATTCAAAATTGAATCTGACTCAAACTCGTGATAAAAAAAATACTAAATAAGACATAAGCTGAAGATAGAGCCAAATTTGGGATGCGCATTCCTCCGACCGCAAATCAGACTCGATGCGATGGAAGTAGACTCAGATATCTACAGCTTGATTGCTTGTGACCATAAAAATACTAATTACAGTCCTGACGAGCATAACCGAAGTTGCTAAAAAAATATTACGTATGATTAGCATTTTTTCTATTTTTTTAGCAATTTCGGCTATGCTCGTCGGGACTGTAATTAATTTTTTTTAACGTCGTAAGCCATAGAGCTATAGATATCTGAGTTTACTTTCATCACGACGAGTTTGATTTGCGGTCGAAGAAATGCGCATCTCAAATTTAACTTCATCTTCAACTTATGTCTTAATTAGTAATTTTTATCACTAATTTTCGTGGGATTCAACTTCCACGCTGTCCTTTTCATTTTCCGAGCTTCCAAAATACATTTTCTGTTTAAAAATATTTTTATTTAGTTAATTTCTAATAATAAAAAAACCGGAGAGAAAGCTTCATCGGTTGAAGAAGTAAATGCAATATTTCCAGAAAAAAGAAAAGAAATGTTGTTAATTAAAATAGGTCCACTACAATTGGACGGCTCCAGAGCTGTGGCGCTGGAGAGGGACAAATATTTTCCGCAAAGGCCCCCGAAACTTCGCTTTCTTACAAAAAGCTATTGGAGCTCTTTGGCCTTATCGCGTCGAGACGAACTGACGAAGCGTTGGCATCCCGCCGGACGAATGCTCTCCGGCTATCTCGTTTTAAAGAGATCTAAATATGTCAAAGTTTTATCAGGAAAAAACATTTCTCTCTCCTAAAACTGGGATCCGGTTCTGATCTTTTGCTTCGTTATTTATTTTCGCCGTAGCTTCTTCGTTTGATCATTTCTCTTTTTTTTTAGAGGAACCAAATGCGCACCTTTTATCTTTTGATGATCTAGCTCGGAAAGTTTTTTTGTTTATTCAAATTGTTACAGCCAAGGGTTTTAATTTCTATCTCCTTCTTAGCATTTTTTTTATAACACGTAGGTAGGTATATTTTTTATTTTTTCTTGGAATGTGCGCATTGGATTTTTGCTATTATGTTAAATAGAGGGCTTATTCCATTGTTTCTCACAAAATCACGGTCCGTTTTGAGAAACCGCGGCTCTTCTCCATTAATGGCTGTCAATAGTACTCTTGCTCCCGCGATCTTTTCTGGATTTTCTCATTTGAGTGAGGCGAACGAGAGGTGCTTGATCCAAAATAGAGTTTCTTTTGATATGGGCATTGGTTCGGGTATAAATCTGAGAAGCGAGTTGAGCATGAAAAACCGGATGAGTATTGGGAGGGATCAAACTCAAAAGAGTTGCGCCATGGCTCGGTACAAGCAATCGATTAATGGGTCTGAGCTGTTCCTTGTGAAGAATTCTGATGCAAAAAGTTTAGTAAATGGTAGTGGTGAATGTGGAAATGGGAAGCCTTTGGGGTTTCCTGGTAAACCAAGTCAAGAAAAATTGGTTGTTGCTGTTGATGTCGATGAAGGTTTGTTGCTTATCTAATTATTTTTTTATGCTTGTTTAGTTGTTTGCTCAATTTGAAGATTCATTTGAATGCATATTTTTTATTGTTGAGTTGTGTAGCTTATTTACTCAGAAAGGGTAATTTGACTGATTTATCTCATTTGTATCATTTAACAGTTCTTGGAAGTTTCCTTTCAGCTTTAAATAAGTTTATAGCTGATCGGTGTTCCTGGAATCACTCAGTATCAGAATATCATGTCTATGAATTTTTTAAGGTATATTTCACTACATTGTGTGCTTCAACTTCAAATTCCACTGGTCTTGGCCACTTATGTTGTTTACCTGGAATTGATGCAGATATGGAAATGTTCAAGAGAAGAAGGTACTGATTACTCTTTTTATGTTCTTCATTTGGAATTGATGTAGCTTTCGTCTATTGTTTATTTTCTAAGTTCATTTTGAGACCCAGGCCCTAATTGGCATTTCAAATTGTGGAACTTAATTGGTATTCTCTTCTGTGTATAAGGAATTAAAAGATAATACCAGGCCCATTTAACCAAAATCAAACAAATACTGTGACTTAAACCATGGACAACTGCTAGAACATCTGCTACTCAGTCTGAATGCTCAGGAAGTTTCAGTTTTATCTTTTATGCATTGGTGCATTTAATATTCTAACATGCTTTTGTTTTATTAAATATTTCAGCTGATATTTTAGTTCATGAGTTCTTCAAAACCCACTATTTTCAAGATGGTATTCATCCTATACCTGGTGCATTGAGTGCTCTCCAGCATCTCTCTTCTTTTTGTAGCTTATCTGTTGTAACGTAGGTTCTTGGCCCCTATTTTCTAATTTGTTTTTTCTATTATTGTTTGCCTATGTTTTTTTAACCAATTATGTTTCTCTTTCATTTGGAAAAAAAAGGTCTAGGCAAAATGCTATAAGAGATCATACATTAAAGTGGTTAGAAAAGCACTATCCTGGTTTGTTCGAGGAGATTCACTTTGGGAATCATTTTGCCCTGGATGGAAAATCTAAGCCTAAATCTGAGATTTGCAGGTAATTGCATTTTATCAACAAATATGATTTCAACTTTCAAGTACCAGTACATTTCAGTTGGTACTGGTATGCACTGGTTCTGGAACCAACTTCCTTGGGCATTGATGGTAAATGTTGTGTTTGAGTCTGTTTTTTTAATAAAAAAAAAGAAATACACAAATTGCTTGTATTATATAGTATATACCATACGGTGAAATTGTATATAAGATATCTAATATTTTGCGAGTAACACAAAAGTTTTATAACATATAGTATGCTAAAAGCCTAAAACTGACAATATTGCCCCTATCATATATTAAGTTCTGTGCCAATCCCAAAAGGTTATTGAAATCAAGTCGTACAATGATGTAGAACCAAGCTCTAAATTGAGAAGAATTGGGTAATACAAAGGGTGGCCAACTCGTCGAAATTTAGGATGGCTAACGCTCGAATTTTCAATTGTGTGCTTCAGAATCACAGACATGAGAATGCTGAACTTGTAGATTTTTGTAAATTATTTGCATGCACTGGCCAGATTTTTTATTGTTTTTCTATACAGTAACTTAAATATGAAGTCAAATATCATCATTCTTTACTGCATAGGTCTCTTGGTGCACAATTTCTCATAGATGACAACCCGAGATATGCACTGGAATGTGCTGAGGCGGGCATAAAGGTTTTTCTATTTGATTACCACAACTCATATCCGTGGTGCAAAACTGGTGTAGAAGAATCACACCCCTTGGTGACTAAGGTTCATAATTGGCAAGAAGTACAACAAAAGCTTACTTCTTTGTTCATTTCCAGGAGCTGATTTTTTTATATATTTTGTCGTGCCGCAATTTGGTACTGAAATTTATATATTTCAATTTCTTAACCTTAATGGGAACAAGTTTGAGGTGAATGCAGCCTAAGGGAGTAATATACTGCTACCCGTCACATTACACGGGATGGTGGTAGTTATTTCCACTGGAACTGTTCGATCAAACTTGGATGTTGTCAATTAACACTCTTAAAATAATATTAGAGTGATCTTTTATTCGATCTATCAATTCTGGTTAATTCTGAACTGTTCAAATATCAGATCAGCTCTTAACTTTGCTACTGAGCCCCATATAGAAGTAGCAAACAGTGTCAGTCCATCGGAATAGTATGCCTGCCTTTTAGAGGAGCGAGGGATCAGTATGATGGTGAAGTTGTATATATCTTATATTATGTTGTTCATGTTTATCATGATTCAGTAAAATTATAATTTGTTACCATCTTTGTTGTCTTAGTGGCAGCTCTTTTTTATTGTGAAAACTTTGTTAGAGATATGTGTTCATTCTTTCTTTTCTTTTTGGCTATGAAAATGCTTTATTTTCTTTTGGTTTATTTACATTAATTTCACTTCTATAAGGTCAAACTGTTTAGTCAACTAGTTTATTGACATTTATAGTTTACAATTCCATGCGAGCTAAGTTTGCGTAATGAATATGATATTCTAGCGATTTTTAGTGTTTTCCCTTTCATATTTATTTATACATTCAGGACCATGTCCACCACTCGTGTCGTATCAGATTTTATGTCAGGTGAGAGGGGCATACAAATGCAAAGAACCAATGCCCATAAATATTTTAGTTTCGAAATCATTGCCTTCCGAAATCAATTAAGTATTGGCAATCGTAGTGAGCATAATGTGAATCAAAGCCAGATGTTATATAAAGGCTGCTATTACAAACCACACGCTGATGCCACATTGCCAGTCTGAAATTAAAACATTGGTATTCTATAGAAACTGCAAGCAACAAGCTTTAAGAATTATATAACATTTAACTAGTCTTATTGCAAGATTTATAAACATATGATAAGTTCTTAATTCCGATTTCCAACTAAAAATTTAACATTCATGAGCCCTCTACTTTCTCCAGTAGCTTTATACCAGCTGTCTCCAACATCTTCAAAGCTGCCAAGAAACAAGCATATCACGGGTAAGGAAAAAAACACACAGCTAAATCTACCAGTTTTTCCTTTTTTTTCATTTTCTTTTATTTTTCTGCAATATCAAAGCACCTGGTATGTAGACCTCGGAGTCAAGAGGTCGAACAACACCTCTCTTTTGCAATCTATTCTGGAGCAATAGCTGCAATTATAATAAACCAACAAAAGGCACTCAGTTGCATTTACTCGCAAACACATTAATTTTACAGGTATAATAACATAAACACCACCAACATTTTCAAATAGAGAATAAATTTAACTACAAATTACCAGTGCTCCAATTGCAGCTGGTAAACCTACAGTAAGTGCCATGGCAGTAGTGTATTTTCCATTTTCAACCTTTCCAAACTCTAAAAGTGTTCCTAGGTGCTTTTCTGTCTGCTGGCTGTCAGGAAACTCCACCTCCACTTCATGATGCAACAAAACCATATCCTATTATACATGCAATGCATTTCTTAATATCAAGAATGTTTGAAAATGAAAGTTGTTTGAAAATGAAAAATCTTTTGGTACTTGTATGTTCCTTAATTATGAAAGAAATTTGACCTGCTCGTCGTTTTTGTAGCTTAATCTCTCTTCCATTCGAGCACATGTAATCTCAAATGCATTTGAACATGCCTCCGGAATGATTGCATCCTCGTGGAGGCCCAAAAACCTAAGAAATCATTTATTATGTGCAGGTCCTTATGTCAAATTAATAAAAACACTCCAAATCACATAAAGGATTCAAATGGCTCAATATTCTTACTTGATAGTTTTGACTGTCTTGTGGGCTGTTGTTTTGTGTTTGCAATGCCCTTGCTGAACCAACCTTTGAATTAGTTCTTCCTCTTTTGGACTCGCTGATATATTTAAACCAAGAAGGTGATTAAGAAAGGACTCGAAAGTTGGCCGAGGTGCTGCCTTGATGAATGGATTAGGCTCCATTTCAAAGAACCCCATTTTCCCAAGAGTAGACATTATCTCACTGAAGCCTGAAAAATGAAGTCAAAAGTTGGGACTTCAATATGCTGAATATCAAATACTAAAACAGGACCCAAGTAACCAGTTTATGATATGAACACATTACCTTCATAACGAAGTGTAGCTCTGTAAATAGTAGATGCCTCTTTTGAGATACCATAAAGATCTCCATAAATCAATGAATTTCTATTTGGTAGGTGCTCTAGAGCAAAAGCTGGGAGGTCTGACAAGCGGAAGCTCTTTGCTGAGTCATACAATTCTTTTCCTGCACCAAAATTTCCATTAGAAAGCATAGAAAGGTTGCACAATAAAGTTGTACTGTTCAATGGAAAGTTCACTTTGGAGTCCAAGAAAATAAATAGGACAACAGACCATCGACATTAACTGTTTCGCCAAGAAGCTTGTATGTAGCTGAGTTTCTCCCTGCTCGGATAGCACCGGCTGGATTCCAACTGTATTAACAAAAATTTAATCTCAGCAATAAAAATAAGTTCCATGGAATTTTGCAACAATAAAAATATAAATACCACCATAAAATACCCTAAATCATTCCCCATAAAATTTCCCCCCTATGAATAAATTGTGTCCCTGACAGATTTTTGAGAAATAAATAAAATACTTTCAAACAGTCCTTGTTGTTACCTGAATTTGTATGCAAGAGGGTTGTTTGCGGCAGCAGGAGAAGGAAGCCCACCACAATAAGAAGTGAAACCTTTGACTTTCCCTCCTCTTTCATGGGCTTCATCAATCATCTTCATCGCCATCATGTGATCTACAAGCATATTAACATGCATAATGTCAATAATGGGATCATGCGAGGTCACTAAATATTTAAACTTATGGAGCAAATTACAAACGGAATTTCCTTGATATGAAATTTGTTTTCCTTCATAAGTTGTTTTGGGTTGATTATTTTATTTAAAATGATAGAAAAACAGAAGTACCAATGCCAGGATCAAGGCCCATTTCACAAAGGATAGCCACTCCAGCACCTTTTGCAGCAGTATCTAATTTTGACATTGAATCATCCACATAGCTTGCTGTCACCATGTGCTTCTTTTGCTGTCAGCACACCGAACAAGTTAACCTCATTCATATTTTCACTTAGAACACTTAAAAACAGTGCCTAATTTAGATCATAAACATACAGTTAAATGAAAAATAAAGGATAAGAATTACCTCAATGCAAACATTAGCAATCGAGCAATGAAAGCTAGGAGGCAACAAACTAACCACAACCTCAACCTACAAGAGAAAGTGCCCCCTCAAAAAAAAGAAATTACATATAGTTTTGATACATAAATCAAAAGATTGTTTGCTTCAGGGTTGTAATTCATGTGTGCCATATAGCACAAGGTCATGTACCAGCAGTGTCCCTAGAAATGCATGATCGAAAAAAAAAACTGGAATTTTGAATTTAATATTAATATTATGTACTTAGTGGAAGTACATATCTACCTGTGCCACATAAAAAGAAAGTTCTTCCAAATCCTTCACATCGAGCCGAACAGCAGTTGCATTGGGAATACCTTCCACAGTCTGCAAAGGTAAGAGTACTCGTAAAGAACAAAAACCAAAATATCAACCCCCCTCCCCCCCCCCAAAAAGTTTTTTTTATCAGCATGAAAGTAATAACCATACCAAGAATTGACAGTACATGTGCTTCTAAGATAAACTTTTGGCAAAAAAAAGAGTATCTATAAACCATTAAGGCATAACTTGAATATATATACAATTAGTACCTCATCTGCATCCTCTTGAAAAAGTGACGCAACAATAACATGAACTCCCTCAGAACTGTCTCCAGTAGATGCCAAGAACATAGCTGCTGGGCGGCAAACCCGGCCTGCACCGAGAATTAAGACTGCCGGCCTCTTTTCGGACACACTGTTAAATGCTTCATTTGCATTGATTTTTCCTATCTTGAGAGATAAGTCACTTTCTCTAGGGACAATTCCATCTTTTTCACCAGAGTGTGCAAGGGCAGTTAATGAATCAAGTATTTTATCCATCGTACTTTTATCATCAGCGCCTACCTGAAAATTGTTCAATACAGAATTTCTAATAAATGATCTCCAAGTTCATAGGCCTATGTTAATTCTAATATAACTACTGCATGACACTACCTTGTTCATACCATTTATTCACAAACTCTATAACATCATTAGAAAAAATCTTCAGAAGTGGGCATTAGGTAGGCAGTTGCATTTTAGCAGGATGTTTTGTGTATTGAGGGTAGGAAGGAGTTTTGAGCTCGTTGTAATCCAACCTTGGTAGCTACTACCAAGCTTTCAAAAAATCATTAGAAAAAATCTGAAACTGAAAGGGAAAAATAAAAGGCTTGAAACCGAAACTAAACATCACCCTCTTATATAACTCACTTCAAGTTCCGAGAAGGAAAAGTCCTCGATGCTTTGGCCCACTTCACAGCTTACCAGGTGGAAAGAACCACCAGCTGATTCAATTATATCCAAGGCCTTATTAATCTGGAATTTATCAAACAAATGGCCACTCAAAGACACCTGCACCAGAAAATCCAATGTGACCCATGTTCATCCCAAATATTTCTTATTAAAATAAAAGAAAAAGTAAAAAAAATGGCAGCAGTTCACAATAGAACGTGACTGACCAGAGTAGTGTACTTCTTCCCAGATGGACCATTCAAAGGAGCTGCTGATGTTTCTCTGCAAAGTAGGTAAGTTAGTGACTGCCAATTGAATATAGTTTCAATATATAGCATGGAACAGAAGGGAAATCTTTTTCTCAATTTAAGTTTAAAAAGATCTGGGTTTTGATTTCCTGGCAAGTGGCAACTATTAAATTGTGCTGATAGATCAATTGTTAGCAAGAGGTGAAAAGAAATTATTACTTGTCACCAACAATATTCCCAAAACTGCAAGGCTTTCCATTTAATACTCATCTGCTAGCTAGGTTAGTAGAAAATGAAACAGAAAATATCGTTCCTATCTATTAAAGTTTCTTTTGCTAATGAGGCAAATATTTTTCCACCCAACACAACTTCTAACACTTATATTTTGAATATTATGCCATCAGTAACATTGCAATTATTACGGATATCGTCCTGGGACCACCTGGAATCATCACAGCGATCTATCCAGCAAAACCAAATAATTGACAAAGTAAATCCCATTAACTAAAGATGGTACTTACATAGAAGATTGACGCATCCTAGGAATATATTCATACAAAGGAGTGAGTGCTCCTTTGTAAGCAATACATGCCTTTTTTAGATGGGAAGGGAGCTCATCAATTTCCTTGGCTGAAGCTAAGCTAGTGACAAATTTAGACAATATATCTCCGAAGTCTTGTGAAGCCTGGATAATATATTTGTTACTCGGTAAAAGTGCAATATTCTACTTTAAAGAGGATGTTTCGGTTGAGAGAGGAAAATACATAAGAGTTGCGTACACGATGCAATAAGGGTAGCAAAGAACCAAGGGGACCATCCTGTGGTAATCACTAAAGAAAACTATTGCACGAGGTTACCTTTTTAGGAACTTAATATTGATTGGTTCTCATATCTTAATTTGAATAAAGTTTCTGTAGTCAGTTTATTTATAAGTAAAGTCCAAATGTAGTTCAGACCTCACTATCTCACCCACTCCTGCACCTGCTTTGATTTTGTACTTCTCTATTAGCTTTACAGTAGATTATATTCTTTGCATTATGCTATAAATCTTACACTATACTTCCCAATCATGTATTAATCCAATAAATTGTCTCCAAATGAAATGTGAAGGGGAGTGTTTTCAAATAAACTATTTAAAAGTATTTAAAAGTGGATAGGAAAAACTTGACAATAATACCACAAAGGACAGTATTTTTTATCAAGGACGAGATGAGAATTTCCTGACCTCCCGAGAAAATTCTGTTGGAAGGATATCTACAGCTAAGCAGATGACACCATTGCTTGTCATGTCGTCATGGTACGAATCAGTATATGGGTCGTATCTGATATACGAACCACATGGTCAGCATGTATGACACTGGAATGATTTGTAAAATAAAATCAACGAACTAAAATTTTAATAATTTACCTGAAGAAAGGGCTCTCTATGGATGTGGATTTGTTCACAAATTCTATCGAGCCTCCTATATCGCACGTTATGTCACAAATTCCCAATAATGGGCATTCTTTTTTTGTCAGATCTTGTAATTGTTTAGTGCTCAGTAAACGAGGAAATCTCTTCTCCCAGTACATACAATTTACTGTAAAATTTTGAAGAATTTACAGATTGCATAATAAGTCAAAATAAAAAATTGGAGAAGTCCAAATGCACTACCAGAGTTGACATATCATATATAGGCACCGAACAAATGTAGCATACATATATCCCAATAAGTATTAACAATATTTTTTGAGATAGAAGTATTAACGATATTGAGCAATAGAGATAGTTAATACCAATAACAGATGCATATGGAGCTATTCTTTCATGGAAAACAGGATTGTATTGCTCTGGATGGGTATAGTAGTCCACCTATACATTGTTCAAGTGCAAGAAAATGCAAGAGGTTACACATATATTCTATAGGCTTACAACTAAGTCAATTTATTCAAAATGAAATAATAAGAAGGATAAATTAAAAAAAAATTGGGAAATAGAATAAACTGAATTGCCTTGCTAAAAGATTTTGTTGGATCCTTTGGAGAAACCATATCTTGAGAAGTCACCACACAACCAAATACCTGGAAGACCCTCTTTGTTGATTTTGATTTCTTCTCTGCTCCCTGGAAATATTGGGAAAGACCACATAATTTCGCACATAAAAGCAGGGGCAAATACAGAGAGCCGAACAAGCATGGGAACAAAACTAAAATCTATTCACTAATTGCTCGATATTTTTCAAGCATAGGCAATAAACATAATTATGTTAAACTTATTAGCTTCTAATGAAAAAAACTAACAAATACTATTGAAATTGAAAATAAGGGTAGGCACTTGCCTAGCCTTGCCCCTTAGTTGATTAGCCACTTCATAAAGGTGAAAGTATTATAGAGATTGTAATTGGCTTGTTATTTTTTGCATTTATACGCGCAATAAACATTATTTTTTTCTCTTCTTCTTTTTATTATTATTTTTCTAGGGGGCAGGGGATCAATAACAGACTTATAAACTCCAGTGACAAATGAAAGCAGATATATTAATGGAAACCCAATATACCATGTAAAGTTCTGGAAGTTGGTCAATGCCTACGAAAGTATGCGGCAAAAGCTTGAATATCTCTTGTGCTCCTTGAGATACTGCATATAAAGCAAAAATAATTAGGAAGTATAGCAAATTAAAACAAAATTAATTACACCTAAAATTCAGTCTTCCCATTTTGAACCTTGAGCTTTCAAGATTTTCCCATTTGGTCCCTGACATTGTTTTTAACAGGTCAAAGAGTTTTGGTCAATGCTATAATGTAGTATACTTCATTTTGATGACATTTCAGGGTAAATAATACATGATTTGATCCATGCCAGAGAGTTTCTTAGAATCTGTCTTTTATTACAGTCAAAATGCAATATAGATCAAAACACAAATGAAATTTACTTGCCAAATGAAACTTCGAAAGGTTGTTCCAAATGTTAGCTTGGTTTGACATGTAAGGGATTCTGCAAGATAGAATATGAAAGTTCATGGTGAATACGCACCATTTCCATCACCAGTGAATATAAAAACAATAGGCGAAATTCCTTTTGGAAGTCCTAGTGTTGCAATTTCTTCTCCAACAGCAATTACAGCGGCCTTAGCAGCAGCAAGAGAGGGGTACATATGTGATGCCCCCAAAGAGAGAAATGGTGTAGAATATCCTAGATTCAAATATCCTTCACATTGAAAAAAAAAAAAAAACTGGTTAATATTCACATAAACAACTTACAAGTTCCTGAGCTGTAATTGTGTGGGTCAAACTGCTGTAACATAACAGCAATATTTAAAGAGTCTTACTCTGGCCGAGACCATGCAAGAAGTCTATCAAACCAGCTCTGCCAGCAAATTTGCCAAATGCAAGTAACCTTTTGCCATCATCGCGAACAATTAGCTCATAATCATATAACGAAACCCTCTTGTCAAGTATCTAAAAGTAATTCTAGCAGTTAGCAATTTTATTAATAAATGCAAATTCAATTTGCATAATGATATGCTATTTACCTTATCTAAGAGAGGCATGTTTTCTTGCTGTGCCTTGTGGGTATGTGAAAAGAAAGCATATGCTCTATCTGGTAATATCATATCCATCTGGATCAAAATAGACAACATTATCTCGGAAAATATATAGCTCAAGGAAAGAAACTATTGGGTAACTTCCTAAAACTATTTATCATCTAATATTATGCTTATTTCCTTACATCTCCTTTGTTCGGTAAAAGATGAAAAATAAATTTAATCATAAAAAACGATGCATGACAATTATTAAAGTTAACAAAAAAAAGTAAAATGACAACTTTTCCTGAAACATTTTAGCAAATCAGAAACAACAATAACCTTTGGTTGCTTAATTCCAATAATTAGACCACACTCAGAAAGATCATCTGAGATCTGACATCCTGCATCCTCATACTGCGCATCATGGTGTATCCTCTTGGTGCTAGGTTGCACAATGATACGTGAAATTCCATTTTTACCCTTCCTGCCAAATAGAAGGCGGCCACAGTGCGAAGGAGTCAACGGCGCCCTTCTCTCCCATATGTTAATTGACTCCGCCAGAATTCCAACAATTCCATTTCCCAACAAACTGGGATTTTCCTGAAATTAGATTGACCACAAATTCATATTATTCAGTCTCATTTGTGTCCCTACTCTCGCAATGTCAAAAGAAGAAAAGAACCACCAGCCCACCAATGACAGAAGTCACAAGTCCAAAACCAAGATTGATGACTATAATGGTCTCTTTTCAGTAATTGTCTGGTACAGTCATTTGTAAGGAAAAAAACATCAGACACATCAAGGAAAGTACCTCTCTGCTCGTGGATCCCATCAAAACTGGATAGAAGTCAATTGCTAAGCTGATCAGCAACGTCCGTACTTGCATGAGAAGAAAAAGGCAGAGATGTAAGAATTGCTTTTATTAAACTAATAGATGGTCAAAACATTGTAACTATCATAAATAAACAAAGAACATCCATGGCAAATTATAGCACAGTGTGGAAACTTGAAACTATATTCAAGTACTTGACATACTTGTAATTAGGCAATGTAATCATAGAAGAATAAGTCGAAACAATTATTCCCTCTTGTATTCAGTCACAGAAGAAAGAGACTTCTACCAATAAAAAAAATCAATGGAGTTGAAACTAACCAATTTCCAATTCAAATTGAGAAAAAAAGAAAACAAGAGACCCTGCATTGTCAATCACTCTGTATTGGTTATGGTACAATCCATGCAAATATTGCAATCAACAATTGGTGGTGCATGCAAACAATACTGGACATCTTTAATTAGAAAATACATACTACATTTTCCAAATTCACACCAAAGATAGAGTACATTACCGATCACAAATTACACTTGCAGTGTAAAATTAGAAAACATAGTAAGTATATGAACCATGAATTGAACAATTGAAGCAGAAATTTCACTAAATTAGGAGCAAGAGGTGTGACTCACCAGAGGTTCCTCGCAGAAGTAGTTAGAATGAGAATGAGGTATGAGGAGAAAAAACAAAGTACTAAATAGGTGCAATATTTTGACAAGCAGTGAAGAGGAGGAGAAAACTTTTAGTGGAGAACGAAAGCAACCAAAGGACGCTTTGTGTGCCGCGTGTAGAACAGAGATTAAATATTTAAACATGTAAATGGAAGTGGAAGCGTTACAAGCGTACCTTAAATACTTTATAATTATTATCTTTTTTTAGTTAGATAGAAAGATAAGTATTAATATCACATGATGCGTATGAGTTCCGACTATTTCGTAACAAGTGGACTAAGAATTAATGCATTAGAGCGAGGGTACCAATCTTTACACGTAAGCAAGGATTAAGGACGTGGCACTGTGGCAGTACCCAGTACAGACTGACGTAATAAGAGATCATGTTGGGTCCTGAATCTTTTTGGTTTTCATTTGTATTTTTTCAAGAAAATGAGGTGAATGCACGAGGAACATTAATTAATATGATCCCACTCCCACGAATAGAACTATAGAAGAGACATGATAAGTGATAAGAACAGTCGGAAATTGTAATCTCATGTTCACATCCCAATATCCCATAGTGGAAATTACGTGTCGACTGAATCTACTCATTTACAGCCACTTAGATGTCCATTTAAACTCGCTTTCTCTTTTTCTTCTTGAAAGGGAGCTGTCCATTGCTTTCGGAGAGTGGTCCAGTCACTGTTTTGTTTTCCCGTGCGACTTCTCAATTCATTCGCGTTTGTCTTTATTAGCGATGTTTGTTGGCAAGTTGGCGTTGATTTCTCTTTTTGCCTTTGCTTATTATTTGGCCATTCGACTCGAAGCACGTGACAGTGTTGCCTTTCTCAAGCCTTACGTCTCAATCCTTGTTATGAATTGTCACGATGACGATGGTCTGGTATTGTATATTTGTATCAACTCGGCCACTCGGGTCCGGCGCAGAAGGAATGATTGAAGTCCGTTTTCTCCTACTTCAAAAGATAATATAACGCAACTCCACTTCATGCATTTAGTTCTCTTTTAATTTTAATCCGCCTTTGATTATGTTATATTAGTGAAATTGGATACATATCTACCACTGTATCATTACTTGAGGCGATAAAATCCGACGAGCCACAACTTAGATTTGAATTTTTGAAATGATATAGTGGACGCGAAAGTCGACTAGACCTGAAATCACTTTTATAATCTGATTCGAAGCAGCACCTAAGAACCTTAAATCTGACCCATAAACTAAACCAAAAGGACATTTAAGAACTCGAAACCCAAGCCGACTTGACATCAAATGAGATTGAAATATATATCAAGATGTTAAAGAAGAACTAATTTTTGATCTAATGGTTAAAAACAATGTTATCTTAAAAAAAGATTATATGTTCGAAATTCAATTCTGAGAGATTATAAGTCAAAATTTGAATAAGACTTACAAACGCTTCACTTCTTTCTAAAAAAATATCAAGATGTTGAAAATGATTGTTGTTAGATTAATTAAATTAATCCAAATCAAATTAAACCCAACCTACGAAAACATCTAAGCAATAATGACAAGAGCAAATTGTTTTTTATTAATTAATTAATTTAAATTTAAATTATAGTCCAGGGATATATAAAAAATCATAAAATAATGAACAAATATCTAAGACAAAAACTTACATACTCCACCGAAGTATCCAATGCATCCAACTCTATCAATCACATACATTCTATCTTATAATAATATATAATAATTTTACTTTTTCAATTCCCTAAAATCAATTCAACTAGAAAGCATCCAAGTTTTTCATCCAATTATGATAATTATAGTCCAGGTATATGTATCCAATTTTGCTTATTATAAACATTCATGGTTCCGTACCGACCAATAAAGCAACAAATGGAACCGCTGATAGAAACATTAAATCAAGCTACCAAGGTTTTTCAGTTCTATTTTGCAATCTAGTATGTCGTGTCAGAGAAAACTAGTCATAAGATAAAGAGCAAATTATAGACGAATGTGACGTATCAGTGATTTCCATAAGAAATTGCGGACAGGACTGGAACCAGTACCAGCACTTGACAGAATGCCCCTACCACACGCCAACGTAACACACCAAAATCAAAATACTCGGTGAACACTATATTTAAGTAAAAAATTCCCACCCCCTTTATGATGGTCTCATGTAAAAAATCAGATGACAACAAAAAAACAAGAGGATCAAATAGACAGGACCACTATTATAAATGTTTCATTCAAACCGACTCCAACAATGGAACTTTGATCAATCAATTCATGCAACCTACAGACACAAAAGACACCTAATAGTATATATAGCTCCCAGTTAAAACTGCAGCACAACTGCATGTCAGAAACACTTCAACCGGTCTACCAGACAAAATGAAAATGAAAAAAATGGAGATTTAACTGATTAAGCACATCAGCCACTCTATTCTCTAAACCAAACTGTACAAAACTTCAAAGCAGTTTCACTTTTGCCTCAGAGTTGGAGAAGAGGCAAAGCCATGACCATGCCAAAGACTGATACAAGAAGAAATACCAGCCAAAAAGGGACTAGCTTTTTGTCTTTGCGTTTTACAGCAACTCCACCATTGGCAAGTAGTCTGGCATCTTGCTCTATAACAGCCACGGTTCCAGCTGGAATTGCTGGAGAGGGAATTGGATGGGTCTCGACTGAACGCCTCTCCAGCAGCTCTGATTTTGGTGTTGTTATATGAGGGGCCCGTACCTGGTTATATTTCTCCACATATTCTGGGAAGAGTTTCCTGAAGTTGGGGCAGTTATTGCTGAAAATGACAACAGAAAATGTTATAGTTACTGTTTATTACTTCAAAATTTAAAGTCGAGGTTAGTAGCAAGAAGATATAAAGAATAAGTTACCTTTCACAATTGTAAGCAAGAGAAGCTTTTGCTAGCTTACGTTTCTCTTCGTCAGTAGTCCTAATGCTGCCAGTTGTCATGCCATCATCCATCTACATGCATTCAATACAAAATTAAAATTGAAATATTGTTCATCTAATTATGTTAGAAGCCAAGTGTCCATCTACATGCATCCAATAAAAAATTTAAATTGAAAACTTGTTTGTCCAGTTATGTTAGAAGCAAATTGCTTCCCACTTCGAGTGTCATTTCAAGAGCACTCCCAAAAATTAACATACAAATTCAAAGACAGCAAGGAACTGGGAAACTTGATGCTACAGAACTTCCACATTAAAGAGAATAATAATAGGCACTGGCAAACTGTCACACTGCAGAACTTCCACATTAAAGGAGAGGATGAATTAGCAGTCAGAAAAGATAATAAATTACAGAAAAGACATGTATGGACTAGTTACTGTCTGGTACCAACTTGTGTTGTACATACCAGTTGCATGCCAACACATGCTGTTCGGCGTGCTAATTCCTTGAGAAATTCTTGAAATTTAATATACTTGGCAACAGAACTGTATGGAAAGGAAGTTAATTTACCATGAAGGAGAGAAGCCCAGTAAGAATGCTGCACCAAAGAGAAAGAAAAATAAGAAGACTATTACAAACATGCCAGTTTATTTAGAAATGATCAAATAAGATTTGTTCCAGTTCAGCTTTACCTAGACACAGACCACATAGGATTCCAGGACTCGGGATGAACTGCATAACATCAGTAAAAAAAATTAAAAAATATATTTGATTGCTAATTATCCAAGACAATATGGTACAGTAAATGTTCTTAAGCTTACAGTCACTAATTGATAAGCAGATCCTCTTGTGAGGCGCAAATCTCCCGCTTGGTGTTATCATACTGGACAACCAACAACAACAATAGAAACTATTATAACAAAACATCAGGTATTAAATTTTGGTCCATTATGACAAGAAGTTGCCTACTACACTACAGTTACCTGATACTTGGTGGCTTGAAAGGATAATCAGATGGAAATTTGAGTTTTCCATAGTAAATTCCACCTTCAAAATCACACAGTTCAACAACAAAAATGTACAGATGAGTATAAAAGTTTCATAGCTTGTGAACAAAAGAAGAGACAATAGTTCAAACAAAAAAACACAGGCATGTATTTTAACAATTGATTCCCACACTAGCCAGTAAACAGCAATAGTTTCCTATACTAACACTGGTCAATTAGGTATGGTACTGTAACATAAAAATACTCAGTTAGTCCTGACTGAAGGATTTAGGAGGAAACATCAACAAGGAGAATCAAAAGGAACACAAAATGGAAATCTGACAGAACAGTATTACAAAATGGAAATCTGACAGAACAGTATTACAAAATACAAATACTTGGGTTGACGTATATCACAATAAGAGCCAATACACAAGCACAAAAATAAGAGTATATGATCGAGTCCAAATATTACCAGAAAAAGGAGTCCCTTCACTTCCTTCTAGTACATAATCTGGCAAACAAATGAGGATAGAAACAGGTTGGTAACAATTAAAACCATAAAAAAGAAAACAGTTTATATCACACAGCAATAAAACCTTAAATTATCACCCTTCACAATTTCATGTAAATCTATTGTTTGTTAATTCGGGTGTAGTTGTGATTATGGGAAAATTATAGCATCTACATCCCTGCATGTACGAATCGAATTTATTTGCCACATCATCAAATTAGCAATTTTCTGCATATTACTTCAGAATGTGTCCATCTCTACAAGTTCTAATTGGCTGATGTGGCAATTTCTGCTTAATAAAAGATAAAATATTTGCATGGCATTTCAGAAATTGCTAAATTAGCAAGTCCTGAAATTGCAAGTTCGATAGAGATGCTCTTATGGTCAACCCACAGGGGCTGTTACCAAATTTTAACGAAATAAAGATGTCCAAATCAGTACACCGAAATTTTGAAATGATATATGATTGATTGATGCCAACAAAAAAAATATTAAAAGGGGTCATATTATACCAGATACACTTATAGAGACAATCATAAGAATATTATAAGGGAGAAGAGGGATAGCACTCACGCCACTCTAGTATATCGCTAGGAGATGGCCGAGCCACAATCTGCGGAGGTGGTTCCTGTGCAGAAAATTTTCCAAAAAAGTTTAGTAGATACAACCAGTCTAATGCAATGGAAAATTTAACCTGAAGGTCACATCTATTTTGCATTTTATCTTTGCAGAATTTCCAATGTAACTTTGCTTTCATTACTATGCAACTGAAACTTCTCTCAGGTACCATAATTTTAACTTGACCAAAAGAGTCGCACCCCATTGGTCTAATGCAACAGAAAATAAATTTAAGTCGCTGCTATTTCGCATTTTATCTTTGCGGAACTTCCAATGCATGATAACAAATAAACATAGTATCGTTCCAAGCTGTAAACATGGAAATTTGGATCATTGCAATTAATTTAATTGGTCAGTCAAGAAAACAATAAACCTGATTGCACAGTTGGGGCAGAGATATCCAGTTAACAGCCACACTATGTCAGTATGTCTCTCATGCTGGTATAGTTTGATTGGTCCTCAATAACAGTTGCAGGTTAATTATTGGTTAAAAAAGGGTCCAGTTAGAACATTTCACTAGTCACCGTAATCTCATGAACCTCTTTCTTACAATAATTACCATTTAGAAATTATATTGCCATCAAAGATTTAATTAACAAATTCATTGTCGGCAAAAATTTCGAACTGGAAGTAGCGGAGGTACCTTGCAAATGGAATGATATTCCTTCAGAAGACGCTTCACACAAGCCTTCTCAGCCATTAGCAATAACACCTTGGCAATTTAGGAACGCCACAATAATAATAAATCAAACCCCCAATCTGTTACTCTTAAAATTAAACCTGCGCTACAAGTTGTTCAACAAGAATTAAGTAAATAATTTTTATTTAGGCTTGCTTCAATGCAGGTCCCAACGAAATTCAGATTGTAGCAGAATCGTGTGCCAAAACGCTGAACAGCGGACCCCGAATCAAGACCGATCATCTACAAAAAGAGCGGGCCCGCTGTACAGTGACTTACAACCCCCCCCCAATTTTGTATACAAACTGAGAAAACCAAGAGAGTACGGTCAAGGAAAATGGAGCAAAAGGGAACAATTAATGGATCGGAGAATCAAATCTCGGAGATAGGCGAATTTATTCCCACAATAGGTAAAATTGAAAAAAAGAAAAAGAACGTTCGAGAGAAGGATAGAAAGAGACCTGAAGAACTGATGCGGCGGAGAAGGCGGCCGGAGTAGTACGAGCACTGAGATTCAAGATCGGCCAACCAGGAAGCGGGGAGGAAAAAGGGAAAGGAGAGAGAGAGAGAGGTGACTAAAAAATTGATTTGTTTTCAATAGTTTTTATTTTTCTTTTTCTGTTGCCGAGGAGAAGATCAGGACTCGGGTGACTCGGAGAGAAAAATGTGTGCGGGAGGAAGATACCATGTTACTTTTTCTATGTAGAAATATGTGTTTAATATGTGAATTTTTTATGAATTGAAGTCAGGATATAACATGTTAAATATGACTCGGCACACCAGATAGAACTAGAGTATAGAACCAGGCTGTACAGGGCTACTGCAACATTATTTTTAGTGATAATCAATGGCCTTACTAGCTCTTTTTCATGTCACTGTACTGATGAAAAAATAAAAATTTAGTTAGGACCGTTCTCTTCTCACCCGCGTAGATGGAAAAAAATAAATTCACTCATAGTGAATTTTTGTTTTCCCACCCGTACAGTACATTCTCAGTTCAAATCCTAACCCACTTTCCATGCAAGGAAAAGATACGAACAGGCCCTTACAGACTTACAGTAGAAGGTCAGCAGAATCGTATCCTCTACGCGAATTTTTATGTGGCTGTGCATGTTAATTTAAACTGTCAAATTAAAAATTAACACTCAGATCGTCACTCATATCAAATAAAATCATAAAAATAACTAGCTGTCGTTATCACAAAATCATTAACGGGGCCTCATCCGGATAGGTGAAATGAGTGACCATACTGTCACGTATCCATAAGTAAAAAAACATTTTGCGGACTCGTAAAAATCAAGCAAGCTATAATTTAGACCGTATAGTCAACCGTATAAAAATTAATTTGCAACACAATTGTGACTGTTTTGATACTCAAATAGCATGCAATTTGTTGTATTTCTATTAGAGGGACTTGCCATTTCCTATTAGGAAAACAGTTACATCTTTTATCTACAACAGTGTAGGATTTGCTCATTTTTTAACCATTTTATTCTTAATTTATACACTCACAGCTGTGTCCGGCGAAGACTTCTTGGCACGTGCATCACCATCAGGTTAATGATGCACGGGTGACCTGGCTAGGTTACCATATAATGGCGATAATGATGCAGCTCGCTAGTCGGCATCAACCTTCATAGATGGAGATGAGTGGTTAGGTGCAACCTGTATTCCATCTGATGATCAGATATGAACGCTGTAAGAATTTTCGGTGATGCAGTTGTAAGTATAGGAAGGTTGCTATGTAATAATGGAGTAAGAGAGGCAACTTTGGCTTCACTTGAAATTGAGTAATAAGATAAACAAATGAGGTATACCTTCATGGTAATACAAAATGGACAGTCACAACTAAGGAATTAATAAAAGCCAAAACACACTACTTAGCAGGTAACGTAAACATGTTAGCACGTTGTATCATTGAAAGTATGTGTTCTCCTTCTAATACTTTTTGGCATATGCACGCACGCCACTCCTTCACAACATGACACACTTCCAAATACGCTTTAGAACGCGTCTAACACGTCAAGAACGTCGAACACGTCTAACGCACCTTCAAACATTGTCTAAACATGTTTTTTTCGAAACAAGCTATGTGTCAAGCTCCTGTGTTAGCCATGCCAGATTTTACTCAACCTTTCATTTTGGAAACGGATGCTTGTGACAAAGGGATAGGGGCTGTACTCATGCAGTCAAGGAGACCTATTGCATATCTCAGCAAAGCACTTGGATTTAGATCACAACAGTTATCCACATATGAAAAAGAACTTCTAGCTTTGCTCACTGCTGTTCAGAAATGGAGACACTATTTGGAGGGTAGACCCTTTGTTATCAAAACTGACCATGCTAGCCTCAAGCACCTCTTAGAGCAAAAACTAACACACACATTGCAGCACAAAGGGTTATGCAAATTGTTGGGCTTAGATTACACAATTCAGTATAAAAAAGGGAGTGAAAACAAAGCTGCAGATGCACTGTCTAGGAGACCTAACCCTTGTGAACTTCCTAAATTAGCTGCTGTGATCGAAATAACCCCCACTTGGATTCAAGACTTAGCAGCTAGTTATATCAATGACCAATGGGCTCAATCACAATTACAAAGAGGTAATACAGAAGAGGCTACACAAAAAGGGGTACATATTCACAAAGGCATTATCAGGTCAAAAGGGAGAATCTATGTGGGTACTAATGGCAACTGGAGAGAGCAAATCATGCAAACCTTTCATGACTCTAGCATTGGGGGTCATTCTGGT
>CAXKVX010002723.1:0-23011 GCA_964058865.1 Eleocharis quinqueflora
TCCATTTAGCCAACGAAAAAATCTTACCCATACTCATATCAGATAAGCTAACAAAAAAAACTTATTCATACCCGTCCTATC
This sequence comes from Eleocharis quinqueflora, assembly GCA_964058865.1. Lineage (NCBI taxonomy): Eukaryota > Viridiplantae > Streptophyta > Magnoliopsida > Poales > Cyperaceae > Eleocharis > Eleocharis quinqueflora. The sequence continues at coordinate 82 of CAXKVX010002723.1, forward strand.
GAATATAACATGAATCGAATAAAGGAGTAAAAGAGTGTCACAACCCTAGTCCCTGTACAACGAGATTTCGAATTCTCTGTATTATATCAGCTAACAAAAAAATCTTATCTATAACCGTCTTATATCGAGTATAAAATGACTAAAAGAGTAAAAGAGTGTCACAACCCTAGTCCCTGTACAACGAGATTCCGAATTCTCTGTATTATTTACAGGGAGCTGATATATCGATTCCTTCATTGATCCCTCCATCGATCCCAACAGGACGCTTCAGTTTGAGTTTAGTTTGCATGCTGTTTTTGTTATCACGCGTGTTGTTTTTTGTATTATGCATGTTGTTCTTGTTATTATGCATATAATTAAATGGATGTTCCACTAAAAACGATGGTCGCTACGTTCATCGATGCGGATCGCTACGCTCATCGATGCAGACTAGATGAATTCAGTTGCATTTATTTTGAAAATTGTTCTAATTATGGTGCATGTTATTTTGGTTATTATGCATATTGTTTTTTTTGTTATTATGCATGTAATTAACATGCAGAATAATATAAATAACATGCATGATAACAAAAACAACATGCATAATAATAAAACATAATAAATCATAAGTAGAACAAAAAAACATAATAAACATAACATATAAATCATAAGTATTTGAACTGCTATGAATGTTATTAAATGCATAATAACAAAAATAACATGCATAATAACAAAAACAACATGCATAATAACTAAAATAAATCAGAACTCAACTGAAGATCAACATTGAGATCGGCGAAACATTTTTTTTATTTATATTTTTGTTTGACTGTGGGTCCTCTCAATTCTGAGAACCCACAATGAGCCACGTGGAAAATAAAGTTGGAAATATTTCCATCAAAGAAAGGGATCACATAATATGACACATGCCTGTGAAGAGAAAAAGGGCAAAAAACAAATCCCATGTTACGCGTTGCACTAAATTCTACACCATTTCTCGTTTCAAGTCTCTGGCGAATGGGTCCCATCAGCATCCGTAATAATTAAAGATTGGAATAGAAATCTGAACTCATGTAACGAGATATATGGTTGCAACTTCTAACCAAAGACAGTTCTCAAAAAAGCAATAAAGTGCAAAGTCTACACTCAAGAGGTAGGCATCAAGTCACCGCTCACAAATCACAAGACATGTAAAAATCTGGCATTAAAGGCTTAAAGCGCATGCCTTAATTGCTTTTCAACCGTAGGTGTGTAATGGTGCGGTACAGCCTCTAATTCCTCTGGTTGGGTTCAAAAAAGGCCACGTTAGGTTTGATCGGTGCAACATGTTACTGTTACATGTTGCATGTTTCTCAGAATTTGTATATGCGCGTGTTATTTCTATTTCAGGTCTTCTTTGCTTGTTATTAAAGTTTGCATAGTTATATAAAGTGGTTTTGTTGGCTCTTTAATTCTCACGTGCCTATAAGGGAACTTTACTTTATTAATAATTGATCCGTGAAGTAGATTTGGAAAGATTTGAGTTTGAACTAACGAATAACGATCTCCAAAATATCTATCTATTACACTTCAAAAAAAATATCTATCTATTAATTTAATTGCTAATAGCTTGATAATTAACTTAGACCTGATTATTTAGATCCGATCTGACATGCAATGTTAAGTTAACAATACTACCTAAAAGACGTAAACCGTGTTGTTTTTTTTTATCATATTCTAAACCATACACATTAAAATTTAGAAGCCAAATCGAAAAAAATGATAGTGACTCTTAATTTTCAGTATATCTAGTTTAATCTTAGCGTGCATAATGTGAATTTAAATATATAACAACATTTAATAAGAAATTTGCTAATCATTCCTAGCGGAAAAATCACTTGAATTTTGTCCGACATGTGGTTGACACTTTTCCCATAGAAAACTACGTCTTAATATTTTTTCAGATGAAGTTGTACAAGTTTGATATTTTTCTGTCTGTTGCAGATACGAGATAGGAAGCTAAGGTTGTAAAAATATAAGTAAAAAAAAGGGGCCTTAGCAATTGAGCGATACGGTGCTTACGCAAGCACGATGGAGCTTGTGGTTGCGACTAATATTTCGAATTTCAAAGTAAAATGGCTGATTGAACCGTTGAATACATTGTCCATACTAAAATTTACGTAGGGACTAGAATTTTCATATTTTAGATTTTTTATACTATTCTATCGGATGAGTTAAAAATCATTAATTGGAGAGGTCCGAAAATCGTTAGATCGATGAAATTTTCATCTATCCGATAAAATAGTAAAAAAATTGATCCCTACGTAGATTCTTTGCTAGATAATTTTTATTTTGGTTTTAACATTATATTTTATACTTATTTACTTATTATATTATATAATGTATTAATTCAATCGAGACAAACTATCGTGAAAAACATTTGCGGTTTGGGTCGAAGTGAAACAATCTAAATTATATCTTTTAGTACGAAATTTCGATTTAAGTTGCTATATGAATTCTTCATATTAAAATCTTGTAGGATATCAATTTTAACTATTTTTATACCATCTCTTTAGAAGTCATTTTTTAATATTAAAGAGGGTTGTTTTTAAAGTATTTAAAATATAGCTGTAAAGCTTCAAAAATTGAAATTTGATATCCTACAAGATTTTGAATGAAGAACTTATTGAGCAACTTAAAATTTAAATTTCGGATGAAAAAATAAAATTTGGATCATTTGCACTTCGGCTTGAAATGCAAATATTTTGACAAGTGTCTATCTCCATGTATCTTTACCGAACTGCAAATATTCTCACAATTGTCCATCTCCACTTATCTTTCTGCTATATTATGCATTTATTTACCGTCAAATATTGTTAATTATTTTTTATTCAACTTTTATTTAATTAAAAGTTATTTCAATAATTATTTAGTGTACATCTCTTTTTTTTTTTTTTTAATTGTACATGTAAGAAACTTCTCAGTTATCATTGAAGGACAATCCTGAAGAAATTTACTAGCTGAGTCTTAGTATTTTCTTTTAAATAGTTAATAAATAAGGAGGAATATAATGTTTTCATTTTTTTTGTGATTTTATGGTACCTTCAAATATACATCATTCATTAAAATCAATAAATGATCAAGATTTAATTGTAAAAATGATATGCATGATGAATGATGTGAATTGTGAAGACACAATGAAAGTACAAAAAAATATAGACATTATATCCCTCCTCTTAATAAATTAACTATCAAAGAGTTAACACTTACTAATAATTCCTTGTTTTAAATATATTGACAACGTGAGTAACACTAAAATATTATACAATTAGTTGATAAAAAAATATTATAAAAATTATACTCAATTGTACTGGCTAAAATTAAGTTTCTACACCTACATCATTAAGAAATTAATCATGCTAGCTATCTTCTCAAAATTAGTCAGTGATAATTAAGTTTCTACACCTACCTCATTAAGAAATTAATCATGCTAGCTATCTTCTCAAAATAAGTCAGTACTATTATCACTTGCGTGCAAACTATTAAATATTTGCAAATGGCAAGACGTCAATAACACAAATTATTATCCAACAGTGTTTTAAGACGTGGTTGACCATTGCATGACGTATTGCACATGAACGATATATTAATGCAAATTTATGGGCTTGATTTTTAAATTTTCTTTCACATTTCATATCATTTATTTTTTACTTCTCATTTTCAATTAAATCGTTTTAATTTTTTTTTCGGATTTAATTAAATATTTAATTGAAAATCCATTTGAAATTGTCGTGATGGCTATTATTATTATTATTATTATTATTATATATTATCCCATCTCTACTAATTTAAGTTTTAATTTATAAAGTACGGTTGGTTCTAGAATGTTTACTTTTAGCCCGACTAAATTATTTTTTATTTTTTATTATGTAAGATCTTGTTAAACGCTCTAATAATTCACGCTTTTAATTGTAGAATGATATTTGAAAATCTTGAGGATCAAAATGATTAATGTTGATATTCAATATTGATAATCTTAATTCTTGGCAAATATTTTAAATACAATTTAATATTTATGGGATTTGCATGCCTAAAAAATTCAACATTACGAATTGAAGTCATGATTACGTTTGACATCATACTCAAATTTTAAATAACAAACCGTCCAATGTGATCTCTATATTGAAATCTCACTAGAGACCAAATTTTTAATTTTTTTACTATTTTTTAGAGTGATATGAAATTTATTGATATAATGTTTTTTGGACCATTCAATATGACTGATTTTGCACTCCTCTAAAAAATAGTAAACAAATTCTAAAAAATGAAAAATTTGATTTATATGAAGATTTCAATATGGAGATCACGTTAAACGGTTTGAATCGATCATTTGAATTTTAAAATTTAAAATTTGTGCGTGATACCAAAACTAATCTTAACTTCGTAGTGCACCATAACATTTCTCTCTCTCTATCTATATATATATAGAGAGAGAGATGAGCTAGAATGTTTTTGAAAAATTCACATCACTCCGTAATTTATACTTGTATATCAAGTTCGAAGTTCAAATGATCGATTCAAACTGTTGAACTTGACGTATGAAATCTCGTTGGTGACTGATTCTTTCATTTTTTAGATTTTTTTTTGCTATTTTTAACGTCCTTAGTGCAAAATTTGCTCTTCTAACAATTTCTGAATCATCAAATACTTTATGATTTTACATCTGTCATAAAATAACAACTAGTACTATATAATAAAGTATTATATAATGATTTGCTCATAAATGCAAATGAAACGTGATAAAATGAATTTATAATATGAACAACATATCTAACATGATTTCTTCTCTTTACGAGGGACACAAATTTAAAATTTTACAAGACACATTTAGAAATATAAATTTAGAGAAGATAAATTATTGTGAAAACGTTTGTACTTCGGTCAAAGTGAAAACGATCAAATTATAACTTTTTAATTAATAATTTTTTTTAAATTGCTCAATAAATTCTTCATATCAAAATCTTGTATTGAACCAAATTTAGTATTTTTTTAAAGTTTTAGTTATTTTTCAAATATAGACATGTTTAAGTATATTCAAATTATCTATGAAAATATTTATTAATAACTAAAAGTTAAAAATCACGAAATTTGATTTCCATCTAAATTTTGACATGAGAAACTTATATATTAAGCAACTTAAATTAAAATTTTAAATTCAAAATGTTATAATTTATAGTCTATCTCATGTTAGAGCTAACCAAAATTCCTATGTATAAATGAAATATAAGGCATTAGTGGAATAAGTTGTTTGTGAAACATCACATTCATGCAAAAGTTAATAATGTCCTCCATAACTAGTAACCAAACAAGGTTGGAGATATGAAACATTGAAACGTATTGGAGCACATCAAATTTGGTTTAGGCAGAATTTCACTTATATTTTTTTAAAAATTTAAAATTACGTTTTTATCTTTTTAAATTTGAATATTACTTATTGTTCCTCCAAACTAAGAAAACTCTCAAATTTATCTATTTTATTGTTTTTTATATTAAATTCATTAAAATATTCATTTTATGCTTCGCTAAAAGCATTAAAAATATAATTTGTTTAATGACAAATATTTGTCTTATATTTGATTTGTTACTGAGGACAAATTAGTCATTTTGTACTCTTGACGTATAGTCGATAACATTTAGGTGTGTTGTTGTGTATGTATCAACAATAGATAAATGAACAAGTTTGCTCTCGAAAATTGATCAAATGTTAGATCGATATTTTCATTAAACAAGCAACATTTATTTATACTTTTAACTAAGGATAAAATGGATATTTAGATATCATCGGATATATATCAAGAGTACAAAGTGACTAGTTTGTTCTCAGTAACTGATCAAATATAAGACCTTCGACACATTTGTCATTAAATAAGTTATATTATTTAATATTTCTAATTAAGAATAATATGAATATTTCACACATATAAAATGAGTTTTAATATAAAAATAATAAAATAAATAAATTTGTGAGTTTTTTAAGTTTTAAAGAAATATTTAATATTCAAAATAAAAATACATAATTTTGAAAATTTTGAAAGATGCACATGAAATTCCGCCTTTAATTCTATTGCCGTGATATTAGGCCGAATTTTTTTTAATTAACCAAAATAAATAAATAAAATATCAAAATGGCAAAATTTGAACGGAATTAACCATTTTAGCCATTCCGGCAGCATGGAGAGCAGCATAAGCCCGGCATCAGAGAATCTGCCGTAACTCCGGAATCTGCGCAATCGACACAACTCCGGAATCACGGGTGTCTGCATAACTCCGGAATCCCTGATTCCGGAGTTATGCAGACACCCGTGATTCCGGAGTTGTGCCGATTTAAGCACAGAACCGCTCTTCTCCCTCTGCCGAATTCTGTTGATGATTTTGAGAGAGATTTTGGAAAATTTTGAGAAGATTTTGAGGCAAATTTTGAGAAAGTATTTCAGAAGCTTGAAGTTTCATTAGACCAAGATTTGAGAGAGTTTGCTGTGTAACAGGTAACAATAAATTTTTTAATTTTCGGAAAATAAAAAAGTCATACAAAATTTGTGCTGTTTTTGTTCAAATTTGTTAGATAATTGTTAACTTAGTTAAAAATTAGGTAATCATTAGAGAAATTGTTAGATATATGTTAGATAATTGTTAATTTAGTTAAATTTTAGATCATTGTTAGATAAATTGTTAGATAAATGGTTTTTGTAGGAATTTGTTAGATAATTGTTAGATAAATTTGTCATACTAAAGCTTAAATTATTGTTAAGTTAGTTATTATTTTTAGATAAATTATTGTTAGATAAATTTGTCATATTAAAGCTTAAATTATTGTTAAGTTAGTTATTATTTTTAGATAAATTATTGTTAAGTTAGTTATTATTTTTAGATAAATTATTGTTAGATAAATTTGTCATATTAAAGCTTAAATTATTGTTAAGTTAGATATATGTAGATTATTGTTAAAAAATATTATTTTAGAAATTATTAATTTGTTAGTTTAGATAAATATGTAAGTTGTTGTTTTATTTTGGAAAAATATAGTAATACATCAAATTTGGGAAAATATAGTTAGTTTAGATAAATTTGTTATATTAAAATTAGATTATTGTTAAATTAGTTCATTTATTTAGAAATTTACAAATTTTGTAGAAATTAGTGTTATTTTTTGTATAAATTTGTAATATATGGATAAAGTAGTTAGTATTTATAGATAATCAATTAGTTATTTTAGATAAATATGTAACTTGTAAAAAATTGTTAAACTATGTTGTTTTTTATATTTAAATGTAGTTCTGTTGAAATGACGAGACCTCGAAGAAGTAGTGTTTCTCGACCCAGCACTTCTCAGTCTAGCACCTTCGAGGGTGATGCTTCTCTCCCTCCAGATTGTCAGCCTCTCTCCGACTTGTTGCAGATGTCTGTCGCCCAACACAAGATTGCGACCGTTAAACCAAATGTGGTATATTTTTGTAATATATATATTTAGTAATATATTTATTTTTGGTAATCTGTATTTATTTGAGGATATTGTTGAAATATTGCAGAGCGGTGACGATTTAAAGTTGATTTGTCATGACAATGTCGTACCATATCACGAGAGTTGTGGTCCGGCATTGAAGAGATTGGGGTTGTATCATATTTCTCAGTTGGGTCATAAGAGAAGAGACAAGGGATTGATTACAGGACTAGTAGAGCGATGGAGGCCCGAGACACACACTTTTCACATGCTTGTCGGTGAAATGACCGTAACTCTACAAGATGTTAGTTGTTTATGGGGGCTACCAATAACAGGAGCGGTTGTTACCGGAATTTGTGATAACAACTGGAGGTATATGGTACAGCAGTATCTGGGTAGAGAGGCCGGAGATGAGGCGTGGAGGTGTCGCGCTTCAAAGAGATCTGGATAGCAACAACGACTGGTTTCGAATTACAGTCTTAGTTTGAAGTGGTTGCGGCGCGAGTTCGCTAATATGCCGGAAAATCCCACACAGGACCAGGTAGATTTTCATACTCGGGCTTACATTCTAGATTTATTTGGTTCTGTCATGTTTCCAGACTCCAGTGGAGATGGTGTACCGGCCATGTATCTGCAGTTTTTGGAGAATCTGAGTAGTCCATCTGTGTTGTATAATTGGGGGGGGTGCCGTTTTGGCTTATTTATATCGCGCATTATCTATTGCTGCTCGGAAGCAGCCTCGTTCTATTTGGGGTCCACTCGAGTTATTGCAATTGTGGTCTTGGACCCACCTTAGTGTGTCATGCTTGGGGTTTACCCGATCGAGACTCGTGTCATGCTTACGGGAGGACATGGATGGGTTTTAAGTTGTGGAAAGACAACCCTCACAATGTTGGAGCAAAGCATCCCCGAGATGTTTTGAATGCGATGAAAGAGGGTGAAGTTGAGTGGACACCCTATACTACCTTCCTCCCTCTTGCGCCGTCATGTGTACTACGTGATCAGGGAGTTTGGTTGGCTAGAGTCCCTCTCGTTCATTTTTGGATAGTCTCACATCACTACCCGGATAGGGTCATGAGACAGTACGGTTTACTTCAGACAGTTCCTCCCCCTCCTCCATTATCTTGGGATGTTCACCGACAGTTAGATGAGGTAGATCATACTGATGGACACTACGGCCTTCACTGGGGGGAGCGTCATGCTGATTATGTAGGGCAGTGGAGTGCAGATAGAGTACCGTTGTGTATCGTTCCTACAGATGGGCAGCCACACGACAGTGATTGGTGGTTTCATCACTATATGCCCTGGTATGAGAGATTTGGGATGAGGTCGATTTATTTAGAGCGTGATTCCACCCATGATCTCACCCAGCCACTGCCTCCTCCGTCTCAGCCACCTAGCAGCCTTACATATGTTTCCCATTCTGAGTGTGCCACACGACAGGTTAGTGATGTTATTTAACTAATCAAATAGCTACTCAAATTATGTGACTTGTTTTGTTACTTATGAAAGTTTGTCTTGCAGGGCAAGAGGGCCTTTAGGGATACAGTCATGGCAATTCCAATGGCCCTGACAAGAGGGTTGAAGCGCTTCGGAAAGAGAACATTACTATCATGTCGAGGAAGCCTGCATGATGTCGGTCAAGGGCATAAGCTGGAAAAACTGCTAAGGGATGCCGGGTTGCCCGAAAGAATCGAGGATATCACCACCTCGGACGAGCCTGAGGTTCCAGGCTTTCGTGAGCAGGAGGCGTCATGGGCGTCAACATATGAGGGTGATTATGACGAGATTGTTTCCAGCATGGCCGGGACATATTTAGGACCGCACGGTGATCCCACGGCATCTAGTAGTCAGCATCCGGGCGGAGATCAGTCCCAGGTATGTGAATCGTACCTCTATAATGTTTAATGATTATGCAGTAATTTGTAATATTTTTTGCTAATGTTAAACATGCATATTCTACCTAGGGATACTATTCAGGATTAAATAGTCCGTATCCGGGAGCATCTGATGTACATGGTTATGATTTTGACATATTCAGTAGTCAGTACCCGGGAGGAGATGGTGCACAAGGTTACGACTTCCAGACTAGTCAGTTCCAGACAGGCCCGGAGATCCCTCCTACACAGGTTTGGCCTGAATTGAACTATTTATTAAAAAATGCACTAATTTAGCAGTTTCTAATGTGCTTTTTGCAGGAATACATGCAAACACCAGATGCTGAGGTGATCGGGAGCGGCGACGATGAGGCTGATGATGGCTTGAATTGGAATACAACTATGGGACATCGCAACAAGGATCGTCAGAGGCATAGACCGATATCCAAGTTCACCCCGTCCAATTATCCTTAGTCAGGGAGTTGGTTGCTTTCAGTTATGTTATGCATCATTGCACAATGCATCATTTCAAAAAGGATGTTATGCCATCTTATGTTGAACGTTTTTTCAGTTATGTTATGTTGTTATGTTATTTTGGACATTTGTTATGTTATGTTATGTTATGTTGAATTGGACATTTGTTATTTTGTGTCAAGCGTCAAGCGTCATGCACAATGCACAATGCACAATCGTCAAGCGTCAAGCGTCAAGTGTCATGCACAATGCACAATGCAAAAGCGTCATGCACAATGCACAATGCACAAGCGTCAATGCACAATGCACAGTGCACAAGCGTCAATGCACAATGCACAATTCACAAGCGTCATGCATAATGCACAATGCACAATGCAAAAGCGTCAAGCGTCATGCACAATGCACAAGCGTCAATGCACAATGCACAATGCAAAAGCGTCATGCACAATGCACAATGCACAATGCACAATGCAAAAGCGTCAATCGTCAATGCACAATGCCCAATGCAAAAGCGTCAAGCGTCATGCACAATGCACAATGCAAAAGCGTCAAGCGTCATGCACAATGCACAATGCAAAAGCGTCATGCACAATGCACAATGCACAATGCACAATGCAAAAGCGTCAAGCACAATGCACAATGCAAAAGCGTCATGCACAATGCACATCAATCGTCAATGCACAATGCACAAAGCACAAGCGTCAAGCGTCAAGCACAATGCACAATGCAAAAGTGTCATGCACAATGCACAATGCAAAAGCGTCAAGCGTCAATGCACAATGCACAATGTACAAGCGTCAAGCGTCAAGCACAATGCACAATGCACAAGCGTCAAGCGTCATGCGTCATGCACAATGCACAATGCACAATGCACAATGCACAATGCACAATGCAAAATGTAAAAGCGTCATGCACAATGCACAATGCACAATGCACAATGCAAAAGCGTCAAGCACAATGCACAATGCAAAAGCGTCATGCACAATGCACGTCAATCGTCAATGCACAATGCACAAAGCACAAGCGTCAAGCGTCAAGCACAATGCACAATGCACAAGCGTCAAGCGTCAAGCACAATGCACAATGCACAATGCACAAGCGTCAAGCGTCATGCGTCATGCACAATGCACAATGCACAATGCAAAAGCGTCATGCACAATGCACAATGCATAAGCGTCAAGCGTCAAGCACAATGCACAATGCAAAAGCGTCAAGCGTCATGCACAATGCACAATGCAAAAGCGTCATGCACAATGCACAATGCACAATGCAAAAGCATCAAGCGTCAATGCACAATGCACAAGCGTCAATGCACAATGCACAATGCACAATGCACAATGCAAAAGCGTCAATTGTCAATGCACAATGCACAATGCAAAAGCGTCAAGCGTCATGCACAATGCACAATGCACAAGCGTCAATGCACAATGCACAATGCAAAAGCGTCATGCACAATGCACAATGCACAATGCACAATGCAAAAGCGTCAATCGTCAATGCACAATGCACAATGCAAAAGCGTCAAGCGTCATGCACAATGCACAATGCAAAAGCGTCATGCGTCAAGCGTCAAGCACAATGCACAATGCAAATGCGTCATGCACAATGCACAATGCAAATGCGTCATGCACAATGCACAATGCACAATGCAAAAGCGTCATGCACAATGCACAATGCATAAGCGTCAAGCGTCAAGCGTCAAGCATAATGCACAATGCAAAAGCGTCAAGCGTCATGCACAATGCACAATGCAAAAGCGTCATGCACAATGCACAATGCACAATGCAAAAGCATCAAGCGTCAATGCACAATGCACAAGCGTCAATGCACAATGCACAATGCAAAAGCGTCAAGCGTCAATGCACAATGCACAATGCAAAAGCGTCAAGCGTCAAGCGTCATGCGTCATGCACAATGCACAATGCACAATGCATAATGCACAATGCACAATGCAAAAGCGTCATGCACAATGCACAATGCATAAGCGTCAAGCGTCAAGCGTCAAGCACAATGCACAATGCAAAAGCGTCAAGCGTCATGCACAATGCACAATGCAAAAGTGTCATGCACAATGCACAATGCAAAAGCGTCAAGCGTCAATGCACAATGCACAAGCGTCAATGCACAATGCACAATGCAAAAGCGTCAAGCGTCAAGCACAATGCACAATGCACAAGCGTCAAGCGTCATGCGTCATGCACAATGCACAATGCACAATGCACAATGCACAATGCACAATGCACAATGTAAAAGCGTCATGCACAATGCACAATGCATAAGCGTCAAGCACAATGCACAATGCAAAAGCGTCAAGCGTCATGCACAAATGATGCAACACATAACTTGCTTGTTTTCATATATGTTTAACCTGTACAAATAAAATCGAGAGCGTCATTTCTTGGTGGCGGGCCAGTGGTTCTGACAAACAAATGAACAACTCCCCGTTTATTCACGGACATCTGAGATGCCATTTTCCAAGAACTTTCGTCAATGAGTCCAATCAAATTGAAATGCAAATTACTCCCTTCTCCATCCTCCACGCGACATAGGATTTCACCAACGCAATACTCGTGAAATGCTAGAACCCGATGTATGGTACTTTTAATCCCTTCAAAAGTACTAGATTGTTTACCCTGGAGTGCCAATTTTTTACCACCAGAGTACTCCGCACCAAATTGAGTTTCAATTATTTCACCTCCATAAAATACCAAAATCGGAAATGTCGACATTGCACTACAAATATAATGCATAAATAAATTGAAATTTATACGAGTTAATAGGTAAAGCCATACATATGACATAAGTACAACATACAACTATACAAATATAATAGGTAAATAATGAAGAGCCACATTTAATAAATTCCATGCTAGTGATTCGCCCGAAAGAAGTTTCGAATTCTTCCAGAGATTGATGTTCGCCTTGATTGATTGGGCTGACTTGTTGAAGGATTTGATGCACTTGTTGAAGCATCGACATCTCTAGGTGGAACACTTATTGAGCGACGAGCGGGTTGCATTTGGGTAGGGTTTGGATTTGGTTGGACATCTACGGAGTGTCGAGTGGGCTGGTTTCCACTATGTAAGCCCAATTGTGTTAATACCTCATGGCGATTATGAGGTTGACTCCCTTGATGGCTGGATTGAGCACTTCCTGTAATATTAAAAAGTAAGAAGGTGATGGTCGTCTTCAATATGAGTATTTTAAACATATAAAACCATTTCAATACCTTCTGGTCGTCTTCCAAGGGGTCGTCCTCTGCGCTTGCCTTTTCGTCCTTCCATTTCATCCACTACCATCGGAATACGAATGTGCCTTCTTCGACCACGACGAAGCAATTTTCTATTGGGAATGATGGTAGGTCCCGTATACTCGAGCCATTCAGATTGATTTGGAAAAGGGTGGAATCTTCCGGACCAAGTATCATGCAGATTTGCAGCAGTGTAATAAGGTGAAACAAATTGAGATAAGTTTAAATGTCTGACCCTTATCACCGCTAATACATGCGAACATGGTATGCCGGTCAGATTTGGTTTCAAACAGGTGCAACGCGTAAAAACTCCCTCTTCGAGTAATACGTGATACTTGAAATTTTCAAATTCACCATTCGGTAAGGTCTCGCCTTGATGCAAAACTTCAAAATCCCCTTGCTCTGATCGATAGGGGTCTACTCGATGTGGTCGTGACTTGTCACCTCTCTTAATTAGTTTCTCCGTAACACTACGAGACCAAACAAAACCATCACTTACGGTTGCACCAGATGCGATTCTCCGATCATCAAACTAACTCACGCACTTGTACCAGGTACCTTCCACGATAGCCACAACCGGCAACATACGAACAGCTTTGAACACTCGATTCAAAGATTCAGATCCGTTACTTGTCATTATGCCCCAACGATATCCGTTGTCGTACCGTTGTGCCCACTTTGATGGATTCACAGACTCTTTTGGATCATTCTCTAGTCTTTTTCCAACCGTCTTTAAATACTCATATGCGCCTGGATATTGTGCTTTTATAGATTGCATGTGCTCTTTAAATCGACGAGGTTTCTTCTTCGATGCAGCACGCTTAAATAATTTCTTTAGATTATCGTCTGGAAATTTTGAGTACAAGTTCTCGGCAACGTGTTGCATACAATATCGGTGCACTGCTTCGCTGTTTGCCTCCGACCATCCATATTGGGGATATTCAAAAACAGCCTTAATTCCCTTGTGGCGGTCTGATAGTACACACATCTTATCAGGTCCGATAACTTCTCGACGCAACCAATTCATGAACCAACCCCAATTTTCTAGGTCTTCCTTCTCCACCAATGCAAATGCCAATGGTATCAATTGATTCTCTGCATCGTACCCGCAAGCCATCAGTAATCTTCCCTCATAACGACCCGATAAGAAACCTGTGTCGATACTTATCACCGGACGAATGTACTTTACTGCCTCAATGCACGGTCCCCATGCCCAAGCCGCAGCATGGAAATAACGTACTTCAGGTTGATTGGTAGGAGTCGTCAGGATAGCATACTTCATTGATGGATTCGTCGATTGGATGGCATTAAAATAACGAGGAAGCAACGCATATGATCCCTCCCAAGTCCCAAATATTTTCGCAATTGCTAACTCCCTGCCTCGCCATAACTTGGCGTATGATGGATCAGCACCGGGAAATTTTGCTTTAACTAAATGTCTGACATTTTTAATTGTCATGGTTGTATCTTCGTTCATTTCCTTTTTAATAGCACCAGCAATTATCTTGGCCGTAAGTTGTGCATGATCTACTCGTGTAATCGATTGGATACAAGTGTGCGGGTATGGGTTGGTTCTTATTGTCCAAAAATTATTACCTTTAGGACATACAGCGTACAACCTCCAAAAACATCTCTGATCTTTACAAACCATAACTAGCCTCGTCGCGCTACTCCTTTCTGTTTTAATCTCTATATTCCCTTTGATGTGATACTCACTAATGGTCCATTGTAACTGATCTTTTGAATTAAATACACGATTTTCTGCCAAGGGATCGTCTGACGAGTTTTGTACTTCAGTGTAAATTTCATTGAAACCAGATATATCACTAAGCTCCTGTACTGGGTGATATTTTTCTGATCTTCCTTGTACAATTATCCGATGATTCGGATGATCGTTAGGATTATAATCCAAATCGTCTTCGTCAGAGGTGTATCCATAATCTTCTCCTGTTTCCCATTCTCCCGCTACGGGTAATATATTATCATCGTCATCGCCTTCGTTTTCTTCAGGAATATTAGATATGGGCTCATTAAGATCTATAATTGGTGAATGTCTTGCGGGAGAGATATGAAGAGTATGGCCAGGGCTATAAGGTAATGTCTCTTGACTAACTCTCGGAGGCTCTTCATCCGTGTTAACAACATTTTCACCTGTGCGACCTAAGTTATCAGGATTCTCATTTGTCCGATTTGGCACCAGATCAACATATAATTCAACAAATCTCCAATTCATTTCTGATTGTGCCATTTGCAATATCATTCGCCACTCTATGTCATCGCGAATGGGAATTAAACAAAAATGATAAGAAGGTGGGATCGCAGTGTTATATCGAGCGACAACATTGAGCGAATATTGACTCTCAAATATCCCCAACCATTTGTATATTGTATTTTTCACATCTTCATACCGGGTGTCTTCATTTCCCGGAAAAGTAAATTTTGAATCACAACTATATTCCATACCATACGGGCCATTTCGAGTCTCACCATCCATATATACGGAAATTGGAATCATCTTTCTTCACTCCAACTGTATAAATTTCCCAATTAATAATATACTAATACTTCAGAAATAAAATAATTCTAAATTAATTTATAATAAAATAATTCTAAATTAATTTATAATAAAATAATTCTAATTTAATTTATAATAAATTAATTTACACTAATTCAAATTTTAACTCTATAAATTAATACAATTTAATTTATAATAAAATAATACCTAAAATGACTTAGCAACTCTTTAGAATTTGCAAAATCTTCACTTCACTTCTCTATCTAAATTCCTAAATAAATTCTCTAACTCTTAGATTTATTATAATTACAAAATAATAATATATTAATAGTTCAAAAATTACGAAATTCATACATAAATCATCTACAAAATAATTATAAATTAATTTACACTGATTCACATTTTAACTTAAAAAATTATTACCATGTAATTAAAATAAAATAATATCTTATATTTAAATTTGCAAAACCTTCACTTCACTTCTCTATCTAAATTTCTACAAAATTTCTCTAACTCTTTAATTATTATAATTACTAAATTAATATTATACTAATAGTTTAAAAAATACGAAATACGTACATAAATCAACTACAATTATAATAATTATAAATTAATTTACAATAATAATAATACTTGTAATCAACTAAATTTGAAGAATTATAACAATTATAAGAATTATAGCAATTCACTTTGAAGAATGAAAGTAAATTATAACAATTCAACTAAAATTATAATTCTTATAAATTAAAAAACAATTGTAATAATACCTGAAATCAACTATCAATTATAACAATTATAATAATTATAAATTAAATCAACTAAATTGAAGAATTTAAGCAAAAATAAAATAATACCTCAAATTACTTGTTTAACTTCAATTATCAATATCTCTCTTCAATTATAAGCATCCCCTCTCTTTATCTCTCTCGGCTGGTGTATAAATAATAAGTAACTCCGGGTTCACTGTGATCGCCATAAATCCGGGATCACAGCAGCCTCCATAACTCCGGCAACTGTGATTCCGGAGTTATGGGGATCACAGTGAACCCGGAGTTACGTAGGGCGCTGTGATCCCAGAATGGCTAGAATCGTGATTTATGTCCAAATTTTGCCATTTTGGTATTTTATTAATTTATTTTGGTTAATTAAAAAAATTTCGGGATATTAGGTAAAACAAAACAAAAAAAAATTATACCTAGAAAAAACAAAACCATATATAGGGCCTAGCTACAAGTACAAATGATATGATTGAAATTGGAAGAGCCAATCTTCTTTGTAAAAAATATATATAAATAAATATATTTATATCTCTTTTGCCAGCCCAGCATTGAACCTTAAAGAAACTTCCAAATTTCTCACTCGAGCCCGTGATCCTTGAGCTAGCTATGCACATTAGCAATATAGCATCAATCATATCTCAATTCATTTCTTCCGAATAAGATAAACGAGAGATCCATTCACCGAATAAAATAAATATTAGAACCAAGCGCGAAAAATAGAAAATGTCGGAATTACGAACACCGACTTTTTGAGAAAAATTTAAAAGATCGGTGTTTATAACACCGGCCAATTGATTTTGATTTTTCAGGTGCGTATAAATTCTCTGGGTGTCCCCACCATAAAATCTGTTCCAAAGATATGATTTTTTTTTATTAATAAAAATATTATTAATTTAATTCATGAATTATGTTATATTTAGAAAATATTTCGTAACAACTTCGGCTACATTCGTCGGAATCATAATTAAATTTTTTTATCATCGCAAGTCATCGAGCTGTAGATATTCGAGTCTACTTCCATCGCGTCGAGTCTGATTTGCAATCGGAGAAACGAGCGATTCAAAATTGAGTCTGACACAAACTCGTGATAAAAATTACTAATTAAGACATAAGTTGAAGATGAAGCCAAATTTGATATGCACATTCCTCCAATCGCAAATCAGACTCTACGCGGTGGAAGTAGAGTCGGATATCTACAGCTCAATGACTTGCGACGATAAAAAAAACTTAATTACGATCTCGACGAGCACAGCTGAAGTTGTTATAAACTTACTTAAATACAACCCAACTCATAAATTAAAATATAAACGTTCATTACCAAAGTTAAAATATTTTTATAACTGATCTGAAAAAATAAAGAATAATATTTATAACCCTGTGTTCATATCTTTGACAATAATGATTTTATTTTTAAACGTTCATGTTCGCATGTTAACATGAGTCTTTTGGATTTTCTCAAAAGGTCGGTGTTCGCAACCCCGACCTATTCTATTTTTTGCATTTTTGTACCAATCTTTTTTTCTATTTATGATTTATTTATTATATTTCTAATATTAAAAAAATCGGATCCATTCAAAAGATTACAACTTTTTCTAAAAATAATAAAAATAAATAAAAAAACTAACGACTTTCTCTTTCTATATAGGATAATTCGGATCTTGCCGTATATTAATCAAGAATTGGTCGAATTCTATGAATTTCGAAATTCAGTGGATACATGACGAGTTGACGACTATAGCAATGTCAAATCATGAGTGCAATTGAAGTATTACTCTAACTAATCGGTTGAATGCATGGTCCAAATTCATGCATCTATATATTAATTAAACAAAACAATCTGTCATTAGGTAAGACTAAGAGCATAGCTAACTAAATTGGTCGAGGACTTGACTGTTTACCACGCTTCATCGTTCCACATGAATAGAAGGATATATGAAGTTTATGCGATTGTTCGATATGATTTGATCAGTCTGTGAATGCACAATAATTTTTCCTTCACTAGAAGTATGCAATAATTTATATCTTAGTTGATTATTAGTTTTTAGTAAATAAGAGATATATCTTTCTTCAACAAAAAAAGAATCAACATTCATTTGATCTTTATCCTCGTGGACCAAAACGCTACTCTATCGGATCTGGAAGGACTTCTTGCTAATATCCATAAATGGTTTGCTTTTCTTATTTTTGGTAATAGATGCACATTACTATATGTATCTTTAAGTTTATGGTGGACATCAATACTCCAGCGCGGTTCTCCCCTTGATTTCGGAAAAATATGTTTTTGTACTGTCTATTTTAAAGGAAAAGTAGACATTCCAATACGAAACTCAGCAATAATTTGTTCTGTTTCTACATATTGATCATTTTGAACAAAAATCAAACTTTTCGAGGGCATACTAACATTATGTATAATATCTTGATTCTTTATAGTTAAAAAGAAGTCTGTAGAATATAGAAAGGCAGGATGCCCATGACGGCTACGTGTAGGATGAAGTAAATCTTCGTTGAATTTTATTTTTTCCTGAAAAAGAGTTCGTACATGTTGAATAGTACCACATGTGAATACTCCACCAGTATGAAAAATGCTTAATGTTGAGCTGAGTTTCTGGTTCCCCAATCGATTAACCAACAATAATACCCACCGCTTCCCCCAAATCAACCAAATCACCATGAGTGGGACTCCGACCATAACATAATTGACAGATCCAAGAAGTACTCCTACAAGTGTAATGACCTTCTAATATATATTGATTGTGTTCAAAAAATTATAAATCGATTGACCAGTCCAATTCCAATATCTTGATTTCGAGTGGCAATGCATCGTAGACCAATATAGATATCATCTGCTAGTACACGATCGATTAGTGTTTGGACCAAAACATAAATTAAGGAAAAAGAGAACAACGTAACATAAATTACAATTAAGTATTGGTGAAAATAAATTTTACGGGGAAAAAAACAAATATTAAGTCAGCTCGTGCTAATCTTATAGAGTGCCTTCCAGTGACAGAGCTAAAAAATCAACATTGAGAGGCTAAACTGAAACTGTTATGTAATATTTATTTGATGAAGGAGCTAAGTAGCATTAATAATTAAAAAAAAACATAAGAAGAAAGTTTCATTTTTTTATTTTATAAGGGTGGCTTAGTCCTCTTTGAATTACATTTGGTTTCGCCCCTGGTGCCACCATTGCAAACAAGAGCAGATTCAGTATATTTGTCAAGAAGGAACAAAATCTATAATTTTTTTTCTAGGGAGGGACAAAATGAGGCACATTTAAAAATTCAAATTATAAGCACATTTTTAAAAAAATGACGAATTGGATAGAAATACAAGGTTCATTTTGAAAAAAAAATTCTAAGCGAGCGGCTGCCCCTGGCTCTTACTAGCTCCCCCTGATTGCAACTGTCGGCTTTTGTGACATAATAATATAAAATAATTATATTTGTTTTTCATGTACTGACCATCAATGGATGCAATAACTAATATGATATGAGGAGGATTATGATGCATTCACTTTTATGTCTATTTATTTAGGACTGCCAATGGATATGATACGAGTCGGGTGGAGGTGGTTTCGTATTCGTACTCGTTTGAAATTGGTCTTACCCGTACTCTATTCTTACCCGATAAAATTTGGCATACTTATACCCTACTCATATCCGTTATAATTACATGATAACAAACATGTAACAGACGAAAAATATAATATTTGTATAATTATTATTTATCTAAGTTTTATAGATAAACTATCAAAACTTATTTATTTAATACAAATGTGTCTCAACATAAATATAAAAATATAAATATAAATATACAATTAATTCCAACTCAAATTATTTTATCAAAACAATCAAATTAAAATGTAAATATTTCATCTCTTATCTATTGTTTCTACTAATATTTTTTTTATACCCTATAGGGTAACGAGTACGAAATAGCCTTTATCCATATCCTTGCATACTTAATTAACAAAAAATAAATCATCCATATCCATACGTGATTATCTAACGAAAATAATTCTTATCCATACCCGATTTATCGAATACCATATGAATAGAATAAACAAGTAAAAGAGTATCGTCGACAGCCCTATCTTTATTGTGCTCTAAAATCTACATCAATCATCATGCATAACCTTAATGTATCTAAATTTAGACTATTCAATAATTTTGATAAATGATGTAAATTTAGAACCATAATGTAGATACACATTATAACCCTCTTCATTAATACGTAAGATAAGGTGGATTCAAATTTCGTATTTTTTCTTTCTGATTCGAAACTCTGAACCTTTGAAGTATAATGAATAGATCAGATTTATTTGTGTGAATCTCTCTGTTTTTAATCCAATGATTTAAAGATGAATAATAGAACTTTTTTCCCAAAATAATAGCAGGTTCGGACCACTCTAGTAAATTGCACAAACGTAAATGGTACAAACGGATTTCCCACAAAAAAATGAAAAATTATATCATGCCTCTAATTGCAATGTAAACAAAGTAGTTTCTAAAATTGTGCTTTTTTTTTTTCAGGTTTCTGCAGAATTTAAATTTACTCCAAATTAATTTAAGTAGCAGCATGGTTGCTGCATCTAGTTATGGCACGATGATTGTTCTACAAATCAAGTGGGTGCATGATGCATCGTACCAAACAATATTAAGTCACTATTCATAAAAGGAAGTTGCAAAGATGATACATCGTTATTCAAATAATAATGTGCTTTTTCTCACTTTACATGTGCATTAAATATTTAAGTTCGACAAACATACCTTAATTAATGGAATGTGATGGATCAATATGGCAGCAGTGCAACGCATGAAAACAAATTCTCCTTCGAAATTTGCCGGCTCCATACTATGAGTTTAATTAATAGTTTGCTATATTTATTTTAGAGGAGAGATATAATGTTTTCATTTTTTTGTGTTTTTATGATGCCTTCAAATCTACACATTCATTAAAATTAAAGAATATTTTAGATTTAATTGCATAAAAAAACGTGTATGATGAATGATGTGGATTTTGAAGACATAATGAAAACACAATGAAAACACGCAAAAATGAATGAATATAATGCCTCCATTGTGTCACAAAATTATCCTTCGTGGATTCTTAGAACATACGACGAATTGTTCCATCTTATTTGAATGAACGGTCACACGAGCAATGTGATTTTTTAGAGAACTTTAAAATCAGTAGTAAATTCTCCCGATGATTCAATTTGTATGTATGATTAATTGGTTATAACAATATAACACCTCACACTCTGTTAGGGGATATAAACTTCTACAGTATTCTAGAATTAGTTAAATTTTCACTAACCTTAGATTCTTTTCTTGTTTCATAAAAAAAACCAAACTTCGAGCTCCATCATGTACTGTTTACAGACAACTTAATCTAATAGAAATTAGAAATTGGGTTTTTGAACTTACTTTTGTTCTCCTAAAAAGCTATCTTTCTGAAGTTATTTGGTAATTTTTTAATGGGCTTTTGAGTTTCGTCAATGGTGATACTAGAGATGACATAAATTAGGCCGGTTTTGTCACATGGCTTAACAAATTGGCCTGCAAGGCAATTTTCATTTTTATTATTCTTCAATATATATAAGGCTTTATTGTTTATTGCTTGTTTTCCTAGTGTGTGTCAGTGTGTGTGTGTGACTGTGGGAGGTTGACCAATTAGACTTGCAGGATGACGTGTAAACTACAGTATCGAGAACCTATCTACACTAAAATACAATTATAAGGCTGTCAAGTCATAGCAGAGAAGAAAACTGAACTGACAAACAGGTTCTGGCATCTCCAAGTGCAGTCGACAAACTGAAAGAGATCAAAATGCACCAAGAATTACGGTTTAAATGTGACAAAGCTAATCATTAAAGTAAACATTTCAAAAGTCCCCTATCATACTTGTTAGTAAAGGATTACAGTGATAGCAATCCATTTTAATCTAGTTCATCATAACTAGTCCAAAAGTAGAGACTAGCCTACATATTCTTGTACCGGTAGGGACGCATCCTAGTGAGGATCCTGAATCGACGTTTCAGACTCCCTAAAGCCTTTTCAGTGATATTCCTCACCTCGGCATGACGGTGGTTAAAGAGATCCTCTAGTGATTGGAAGCAGATTGGTTGTCGGAGGGATGGGAACTGATCCAAGCGGTGACGGCGTTTAGGATATGGACAAATAGAGCGACGCTCATTGGTATATGCTGGCAAGGTAATACCTGCCAGGTGGTACAGTAAATCCCTTATCAAATGCTGAGCGCAGGATATGAATATTCTGAGCAGATCCCTCCCACCCAGCCATGACATAGACAAATCTCATATCGAAGTCTACAGCCGCCATAACATTTTGCGAAATGCAACCTTTCGTGTTCTTGTAAGCAGCCATACGGTGAACTTCCTTATCATCGGTTTTGCAGACAATCGGGACATGCATACCACCAATCACCCTAAGAGCACCCTAAAACAACATAGATTTGAGTTTGTTATTAAACACTATGTTTGAAACGATAACAAAACGATAACTGTCCTCTTTTATTTTTAAAAAAACCGATTAGCATACCTTGAATGCAAAA
>CAXKVX010002724.1:0-22333 GCA_964058865.1 Eleocharis quinqueflora
TGGCAAATATATTTGGTGTATTATATATAAGATCTCGATTACCCTAGTGGCGGCCGAAATTTTATTAATAAAAAAAAAGACCGATATGATAAAAATACCGACGAAATCACGGAATTGGCCTTTGCGGTATCCCTGTTACCGTAGTAAATTGTAGCATCCCTGTTACCGCAGTAAATTACAGAATCATTGTTACCGCAGTAAGTTGTGAAATCCCTGATAATGCAATAGACAAGTTTTTCTCCCTTTATAAAAACACAATTGTATTCACCATGCATAAAACACATAAAAAAGAACATTCATCCATGCTATAAATCTAGCGATTCGATCCACCTCGAATTTTTTTCCGAATTCTTCCAGAAATTGATCTACGTCTTTCTAAAGCACTCGTCGAAGGGTTCGATGCACCTCTTGAAGGATTTGCTCCACTAGCCGTAACACTTAATGAGTGTCGTATTTCACCGTCCACGTAAACAGAAATTGCAATAGTTCTTTGATTCATCTCTGAATGAAAGAACTGTACTTTATTGCTATTAATAAAAATGTTACTAAAACTATATGGTCAAATAAAATTTCTTCTATTTTTACTAAAACATATATTAAAACAAAATTCAATTCATTTTAAAAACTATGAAATAAGTGCATCATACAAATAATTCATAGATGATAATTCACAAATAATCATTGTTCAAAATAGTAATATTAATTATTATAAAATTATTCACAAAAATTTCGTCAGAATTATTGTCGGCCCGGTCTTTTTTTATTTTTTATTATTAATACAAATTTCGGTAGTGGTGGACTGGTGAGGATACACGAAATCATTCCCAGAAAATATTTTTCTAGTAAAAAAACAAAGACTAAACACCGAGTCAGTTGGTCAACGGTGTTTAGTTGTGATTTGTGAAACACTATCTAATAATAATCGACCTCCTCTTTCTTCTCTCCGGACAAAAAGAGAAAGGGACCACTTCTCCGATCTCTTTTTATAATCGCAACATGTCTTCTTCTCTTCTCCAAAGATAAACCTCTAGAGAGAGAGAGAGAGAGAGAGAGAGAGAGAGAATGGTTGAACACTTGTTGGGGTTGTTGAAGGTGAAGGTGATCAAAGGCATAAACCTCGCCGTAAGAGATGTTTCCAGCAGCGATCCTTACGTTGTTTTGCGCATGGGCAGACAGGTTTATTTTTCTTCTCTCCTTTTTAGCTCTCTTTGTTCTTGTCGAGTTTTGAGGCTTGTGGAGTTCAAATTTCAATTCTGATGGTTTTGATTTGGGAGGGGACTGGGGGAGTGGTTACCAGGTTAGGTTAGCGTGCTCTTTGAACTGATCACAATCCAAAGCGCTCCCAAACCGTCCGATTTATTAGTGATTTTACAATCTCTGCTCAAGGAGGCAAAGAGGTAAAAAGGTTTCTTGAAAATGGAGATGCCTAGTGACTTCTTCTTCGTTGCAATCGAGTTCGCTTTATCCAAAGCAACCCTCACATGTTCCTAATTTACATCCTCTGAATTTATTTCCTCTTTTGTGCAGTATTTTCATCTTCTGTCAGAAAGTTATCTGCCACTTCTTCTTCTTTTTTTCACTACCAGTGCATATAAGTTTCTAAAAGAAAGAAACAAAGGACATAAATAGCGGTTGCGCATTTGCATGACCCCTGTTTCTCCATTAATGAGTCAACTCGAGCATTGAACTTTGTCCTTTCTTTAATTTAAAAAAACTTTGTTCTTTGTTTTTCTACTTTTAATCAAAATTAAACTCTGTTCACTTCTAACCCTGTTATTTTGTTTTATTTTATTGTTCTGGGTCTGCTTTAGACGGTTTATACGATGTTCCGGATTCCCACCATCGTTTATAATAATTTATTTATACAAGAAGCATTATAAAAACAAAAAAGTATATTTTATTTCATTTTTCTCCTCACCTTTCTCTAGTCCTTATCCAAACGAAGAGACCCCTTAATCTTGTTGCTACAGAATTAAATTTATAGTTGAAAACGCCAAATTGTTCTCCTTTCTCTTTGGCTGCCTTAAATCCTGTCCCTCTCTATCATCGAGCCTTGTCTAGTTGTCTTTATCCTGTTGTAAAGTGTATACTTTTCAATTCATCAATGGCATGAAAACTAATTTATCCAATACTTGCTCCTTATTAATTGACGGCGTGTTAGATTTCTCTTCGTCTCTTTGTTTGGTTTTTTTTATATTTTCCTTGGTAGTTTGATTGAGATATTTTGGGAGAATGAAATCTGCTGCTCGCCTAATCCTGGTCCTACCCAATAATATCATGGAAAAAATCACGCAAATGGGAGTCCCTAGTAAACAATACTTGTCAATTTCAGATCAGATGGGCTGCAGCTCGCATACAAGAGAGCTGCTCATGGTGTCTAATTTTAAAATAACAGGCTATGTAAAAGATATACTGAGATTTTGAGTTGTGCCTGTATTATTGAAAGAAGCTGAACTGTAATCCCCTTAATTCAAAGCCAAACAGTATACAAAAGTCCTTGATAGTTGGGTGTACAAACAAAATGACACACCCAAAGAAACAAGTAGAAACCCTCAATACTCACTAAGAATGAGTGGGTAGTTTTGCACAGTGCGTTATTATTGTTGGCAATCTTCTTGTGAAGCAGTTCTTCTCGGGATCTTCATTCTTTTCCTTAAAACATGATGTTTCTAAGTGGCCTTATATAACAGTTACATTTAAAGCAGCTGCCATCTGTTTCTCATATTGTGAAATCATGAACCATGGGGTGTGGGTAAAGCCTCTTACTGAATCCAGGTTCCTGGGATATTGTAACGGGGTGGGGTAGGAAATTGCCATTTTCTTCTGGGTTTTTCTGTCCTGAAATTATAACACTATTTTATTAATCTTTTGCTAGAAAGTGAAGACAAAAGTGATAAAGAAAAATACAAATCCAGTATGGAATGAGGAGTTAACACTTTCTGTGGAGGATCTAAATACTCCTATCAAAGTAGTAAGTCGTTTTTTCTATTTCTTATATAGTCTTATAATCATTTTCATATTTATCACTTTTTAGGGTCTCAAGCCTAAATGTGGACTAAATCAAAGCTCTCACATTAAGTTTTGGATCAAACTTGTAGCATATACAGAA
The DNA here is from genome assembly GCA_964058865.1 of Eleocharis quinqueflora. Taxonomy (NCBI): domain Eukaryota; kingdom Viridiplantae; phylum Streptophyta; class Magnoliopsida; order Poales; family Cyperaceae; genus Eleocharis; species Eleocharis quinqueflora. The sequence continues at coordinate 3,110 of CAXKVX010002724.1, forward strand.
ACAAGGGGGATTGCATGACATGGGCTAGGCTGCAAATTCACAATTTATTCACCTTTTTTTGTGTCCAGTTGCAATGTTGAGGTTATGCCAAGTGTGTATGAAGGAGTTAAAAAGGTCAAGTCACATTTGTAGTACTTTGTTTATGGGTGCACGTCAGAATGAATGGGCTTAATTGCACAATGAAGCTAATGTGGGACAAATTACACATTGGGATTCATTTACCTTGTTATGGTGGTAATTAGCCATGCGAGAAGCAACCATATTGCAAATAACTTTGATAACACTTGAGTGTGTTATGTCTTGTTTTAATTATTTCTTATAATATTGCATTCCAGATTGTGTATGACAAGGACTTATTCAGCAAGGATGACAGTATGGGTCATGCAGAGTTTGACATCCGTCACTTCGTCGATTGCTTGAAGCGTGACCTTTCAAACGTGCCTAACGGCATTGTGATCCAGAAGATCATCCCAAGCCGCCAGAACTGTCTGGCTGAAGAAAGCTGCATTTATAAGGCTGAGGGTAAGGTCGTGCAAGACTTAGCTCTTCGTCTCAAGGATGTCGAGTGCGGTGAGATTGAACTGAGGTTGACATGGGTCACAATCCCTGGTGCCAGGGGCTTAGAGGGTTTATGAAATAGTTAATTTTGCAACTGTGCTTTGAGAGGGTTGAGTATCAGCACAAAATTTCCTCGATGTATATGTTGGGTTAGTAGCAGATGGAGTATTTAGATTTTGGGACAATGTAGCGTTTGATGACGCGTGATGTTGGAATTATCCGTGCAGGCGTTGATATGCTCATGTGTACTAACTAATGAGTGATGCAAAATAAGTTGCAAGCAGAATCCTTATACAACATTCTGAAAACTCACTGGGCTCATACATAATAAAGAAACTAAATGAGACATGGGCTTCAATTATACATCTTTTCCTGCAAATAATGTTGGATATATATATATATATATAGAACTGTGTTATGATGCTTGATCATCAAATCTCACAAACAGACGGTTAAAATTTGAATTTATTATGCTCGATAATTTCTTTGTATCAAAATCTCGTGGGTAGAGCTGTTAATGGACGAGTTTCAGTTCATGTCCAGTTCAGTTCGCTCATGAGGAGTTGTAGTCCATGATCAAACCAAGTTCATAATTATCTACTAATATTCAGTTCACGTCAAGTTCATCTTATAACCGAATAGTGTTCATTATTTGTTCATAAGCTAATCATATGGACATGATTTTCGACACCACAGTGTATTGTTCTCTTTAAATTAAAAGCTCTTTCATTATTGTATTGAATAACTTAGGTTTCTTTGTGCGAATAACTTTGTTCTCTCTTTGTGAAACAGAGAATTAGAACTTGGTTGATCTATTGTGATGTTTGAACATACTTTCATATAATCTCACATTGAGACCGCACATAGTTCACAATTTGTCCACATTAATTCATAATTTGTCCAAGATTAGTCCAGTTCAGTTTTAGCAATTGAACTTGGACTGAATTTCAACCAATATCAAGAAATAGTCCAGTCCATAAATGTTCAATAGTATCCAACCCATTTTGTTCATAAACCGTCTTGTTCATTAGTAGCCCTACTCATGGGATACCCAAATTTTCTATTTTTTAAATCATGTAAGTATTTATTTTTGATTTTTTAAAGTGGCCAATTTTATGTATAAGCATTGATTATTTTATTACTATTTTTTAGTCATTTTCAAAAATTCAAAACAAATACTAGCAAAATTCTAAAAATAGAAAATTTTGGTATCCCACAAGATTTTGATATAAAAAAAATATTGAGCATGATAAATCGAAATTCCAATCGCCCGTTTGTGTGATTTGATGATCAAGCATCATAACCCAGTTCTATATATATATATATAGGAGAAATCCGTAGCTGTCTTTAAAAAATCATTAGACATAGTTAGAAAATTTTAAAAATGGAAATTTTTTGTATTCTACAAGATTATGATATAAATAAATTACTGAGCTATTTAAATTGAAATTTCAGATGCTAAATTTTTAAATTTGACCCGTAAGCGTTTCACCCGAAGTACTTATGGAAGCACACTAGCCATACTATATATATATATATATATATATATATAGAGTTGTGCTAAAATACTTTATAAAGCACCAACATGCATATACTTTAGACTCGTATCTCGAGATACAAAGTGTAAACAACCGATCAAGACCGTTGAAAATATTCTCCATACTAACAAAAATTTGGAGACCAAATTTTACATTTTTTTAAAATTTTTTACTATTTTATCGGATGAGTGCAAAGTTGGTTAAATTGAAGGTCTGTAAATCGTTAGATTAATGAATTTTCCACATACCCGATAAAATAGTAATAAATTTCCAAAAAATATGAAATTTGATCTCCAAATAGATGTTAATATAGAGAACATTTTCAACGGTCTTGATCGACCGTTTGCATTTTGTATCTCGAGATACGAACCTAAAGTATTTGAATGTTGGTGCTTTATAAAGTATTTTAGCACAACTCTATATATATATATATATATATATAGGAGAAATCCATAGCTGTCAAACTTCCAACCACTCTATGGTAGCAAATGTAAATGGTCGATTAGGACCGTTGAAAATATTCTCCATATTAATATAAACTTAGAAATCAAATTTTACATTTTTTTGAATTTTTTTACTATTTTATCGGATTGATTGAAAATTTATTTATCTAACGATTTACAAATATCCAATTTTCAATCCTTCCGATAAAATAGTAAAAAAATTTCAAAAAAAAAAAAAAAATTTGATCTCCAAGTTTACATTAGTATGGAGAATGTTTTTAATGGTTCGGATCGACCATTTACACTTGATATGATGGAGCGGTTGTGAGCGGCTACGAATCCCTCCTCATATATAATATATATATATATATATATATAGAGGAGGATCCGTAGTCGCCAAACTTCCAATCGTTCGTAACCGCTCCATGGTAGCAAATGTAAATGGCTGATCCGGATCGTTGAAAACATTCTTCATATTAATATAGACTTGGAAATCAAATTTTATATTTTTTTTTTGACTTTTTGTACTATTTTATTGGATGGATTGAAAATTTATTTATCTAACGATTTACAAACATCTAACTTTCAAACCTTCCGATAAAATAGTTAAAAAATTCCAATACAGTAAAAAACTTAATTTTTGCTGCAATATGATCTAATAGTCAGATGACTAGATTTGTTGAAATAACAATCCTTTCTAGACATCCAATTAATCCAAAAAAAGAAACATATAAACCAGAGAAAATACTACCCTTTCATTTTGATGAGAAGACAAAATCATGTTATGTAACTCTTCCAAACAAGGATTAGTTGTCCAGTTGAATGATTGAGACAGCCATTTCCATATACTCTTAACTTGATTGCACTCAAAGAACAAGTGATCTCCTGATTCAATACAATCAACAGTATAAATTTTGTGCACCCTATCCAACCTCTCTTAGACAAATACTTACTAACTAAATTTTTTTTCACCCTAAAAGCGAATAGAAAATTTGAATTTTAAGTGGAATTTGCAATGACCAAATTAATTGAAAATCTAAATTCACCATACCATTGTTTGCTATCCAACAGTAAAATTGTTTGTTTATCACTATACTCATCCCGTCCCTTCCATCTAACTGAATCAATACCTTCTGGTAAAGGACACTGAATAAAAACCTTATTTTGCAATTGATTGAATTGGTACACTGTCAAAAACTGTCATTAAATTAGAAATTTACACATTAAAAACAAACCTTAATTTTGAGTTTTAGCTGCATAAACAAAAAATAAAAAGCAAGATAGAAAATAATGAGGAGAGCACATAGGCTCTGTAATTCCTCGATGACAAGGACATCTAACATCAAACAGTTAAGCAACATCCAGATATATCAGAAAATATGGTCTTTCCATTTCTTATTCGGGTGAAAACAGCTGCATATTTAACTTCTTTCAATTGCACATGAGATATATAGTATTAAGAAGCAATTAACAATGAAATCCTAGTCAACCCTTCACCCCTTTGATTTAATCTTTTTCTTTTTTCCAAGTCTTTCATTTATTTAATCCAAACAAATCTTCACCATCCAAATTACCAATTTGATCATATGATATGTGGAAACTTGTGCAAAACTAATTACATGATGCTAACATTTCCAATAGTTTTTACATATGCTCGAATGGTCTTGACCAACTCATCAGCCAATGCAACATCATTATTCGGAGATATAATCTCAACCATATCAAGGTAATCCCGCAGCGACAACACATCTCTAGGTACCTTCGTCTTCGGCTCATCCTCTTTAATATCTTCATTGTTCTTTGGCTGTGGAAAATTACATGTTTCCAAAATAAGACAGTTGATTTTCATATCAGTTAGTGTTTTGTACTACAAGACCCAATAATGACCATGATCACAAGGATTAAAGAAAAGAGAGGTGAATGAAGTGCTTGGGAGATGACTTGGAACAACTGAAATGACCAACAACAAAAATGACTCTGGTTTGTTTAAAAGAGGGGGGATGGGAAGTGATGATTTGTGTGTGTGTGTGTGTGTGTGAGAGAGAGAGAGAGAGAGAGAGAGATACTTCATCCAGGTGCAAAGTGAGTTTCTCTAGAAGAGGGGAATTCTTGATTAAGCAAGCTACCAAATCAAAGTCATTTCCCATGTACCAGTGTCCAAGTTCTAACCTCCTCAAGTTGTTGAAGGTTTTACATTGGGGAATATCCTTCTCCAAGCGTTCCTAAATATACATGTTAACATAACTTAGAATAAAAATAGACATGCACTGTAAATTATTTTTCATAACATGTGCCAACTACCAATTAAAAAGTGTAATTATTACTTTATTAGTATAGCTTTCTCGAACTAATCTAATTGAACATATCAATAATTGACAAATATGGGTCTTATAAATTAATGTTCTTTGATTGGCAATTCTAACTCGGAAGAAATGAGCAAATGTACAATTATAAGATATATTATCATGTAATTTCTGTTTATAATCTTTGAAAAATGGTATTGCCTATTCTGACAAGCACAACGTACTCCAATCATGACTGACAAAGCTAATGGATACTAATACCTATATATGCCAAATAGTTTATATATGAGAAACATTGTACCTTGGTGCCAGGATCATTCATAATAATCTTTAGACATGTAGCATGTGAAAATGCACCAAGCTTCAGATCACAAACATCTGTAACTATATTTGCACTTATTAGGGATGCCATTTCCATGTCCTTCAAAGATATGCTAGAAGATTCACTAGCTAAAGAAACGAGACTGGGACATGAAATTTGCACCGGGTCATTATTCGGACGATAAACACCGTCCATCGTGAGGTCCTTCAACACACTTGAAGAGATCTCAGAGATAGACAAATCGCACATACTTAATTCCAATCTTTCTAGTACAGGGCAGCCCGTGAAAAGGTTTTCTATGAAAATATCAGTGATCGAAAATTGGCACAGAGATAAAGTCTTCAGTGAGGGTAGATCAATTGAGGATAAATTGTCTATGGTCTCGGTTGTGCACCAGCAATCTTGAAAAATATCCAGATCCAAATGTTGTAGGGATGCAGAAGAAAACATTGAATCAGGTAAATCAAAAGGGTCTCCACAAAAAATTATTGAGATCACTTTCGGAAATAGAGGTGGTACACTTTCAAGCCATTCCCAATCCAGATCATATGTGTATTCAGTAGAAGAGTGGAAAAGAAATAGATCCAAAGATACTGGTTGTCGATTTTCCAACCAACCTTCCACAAACTGGTCAAATCGTTCCTCGTTCTGGCTCAGTTCCTCATTAACAGATCTCTTGTAATCATCAAAATTAAGGTTCAGAACCGGGACAGAAGCCCATATATGTCTCCATCTTTTGGACAAGATGCATGTCTGAACAACCTCCATCGTATGAACAAAGGAGAGGATGTGGATAAGGATTTCATCTGGCAATTTACTAATCCTATCATTGCTCCGAACTTTGTTGTTCCTTTCTCGTTTCTTGCATTTCTTCATGCTTTATTTAACCAGAGAAACTTAAATTACAAACACCATGCATGATCATTTGTATGTTAAGTACAGTGCAATCCTATATACATAGAACTACGAAATTTTGTTTATGTGTGGTAGATAATCAAAGTTAACAAATGCATGAAAATAAGAACCAACAATGAAATAAACAAATGGGTAAAGAGAATTAAATAGAGAGAGCAGTAATCCGTACTTCACACTTTCACAGTGGCATATATACTGCGTTACATCAAACAGGTCAGCTACGACCAAATATATTTTCTGCTGCCTCTTCTTAATTCTCCTTTCTCTTCTTTTTGTTGATTCATTTTCATTTTTCAATCAATTTTTCATTGTTTACATGCATCTTGTTTTGCCCTAGCGCTTCACTATTATACTACTCCAGATCAGACTTTTTTGGTGGATCACCACATTCCGAAATAGCAAATAGAAATTGTATCTTTTGAGTTATAAATAATATTTATACAAGTATTTGAGAAACTTTGAAATGGTCAAAGATATTTGTCGTTCCTATAGATATCCTTTTTTCTCTTTTTCTTTTTCTTTACTCCGACAGCCTAAGAAATGAATAATAAAAAAGGAAAACAGTGATGCTTGTACGCTTCTCCTTTTGAAACTAATCAAGACAACGCCAGATTAAAAAAATTTCAAATACAACTCCAAAAACAGGAGCAACGAAAATATAACTCTCCCTAGCTGTTGGTGAGATTCCTTAGGCCACCTTTACTAATTGTATAATCAGTTTATTTTACCAGAAAATGATGCAGATACGGATAGTGATTTGGTTTTAAAAAATTTAAAATAATGTGATATCCGAGTTATCCAAATTCTAAATAAAAAGGTCAAAATTGACAAAAATTCCAATCTGTACTGAGCACTAGCCCACCAGAATCAAGACCATACCAAGTGTGACAGTTAAAGATATTAACAACTACAGTTTGTTTTCATTAAATTCCTCTTTTGGAGATAATCTGCTTCACTTCATCCGGATTTTCACAATTGCTCAATGATTGCAGAAGTATGTCCGAAATGACTTCATTAGGCTTAAGATCTTGCTTCTTCATCTTCTCGACCAAATTTCAAAGCTTCATGCATTCTACCATTTTAATAATATCCATTGATTAAGGTACCGTTACTATGTTCATCCAGTTCAACATCGTTTAGAACCATCTGTTTTAATAAATCTATTGCTTCATCGAGACAACCTTGTAGAACATAACCTTGCAATAATGTATTGTAAGTAATTATATCAGGTTCAAATCCTCTATCCTCCATTAACAGAACCAACTTCATGGCTTCACAGGTTCTTAGCTGCTTACAAAAGGAATTTACTAATGCAGTGAACGTCACTAAATTAGGAAATCGAATATGCTCCTGCGCAATACCGTGTAGTGCAGGAGCAGAGCCGTCTGATTTGCGTCGAGATTCGTGTCCAAAAACCTGACCCTCCTGATTTTCATCGCTGGTGGTCCGTTGCAGATGGGCGGTCGATCCGGACCGTCCAATCTTTGCGCTGTATGTGTTGCGCTATAGCAAATCCAGACCTAAAATAGTCCAATAACACATTTCAACTCACGTATAGGCGTATAGCAGAAAACCCGTGGACTGGAGAAGTGTATGTGACATCATCCGGCATCAACCCTCTGTCTTTCATCTTTTGAAAAAGATCCAAAGCACGGGACAAGGCCCCCTTTTTGCAACAGCCATCTATTAAGGTATTATATGTGCAAACATCTGCATGAAGCCCATGGCCAACCAATTCTTCATATACTTTGAAAGCACCGTCAATATCACCAACCCCACAAAATCCAAAAACGATGCTATTATAGATATAGATGTTCGGAGCAATGTCTTTCAGAACCATTGTATCAAACATCTTTATAGCATCACCAATTTTCCCCTGGCTACAGAGAATAAGAATAAGAATGCTGTAGGTAAGAAAATCAGGAAGAACTTCTTTAGCAATCATTTCATCAAACATCCTGAAAGCACTGTCTAAATCACCATGGATGAAGAGAGCATGAATAAGAATGTTGTAGGAATGCAAATCTGGATGAAGTCAACCAGAAGTGTGTTGTAGATGATCACATTAGGAGAGCATCCCATTAGAGGCATTTTCGCAAACACCTTTGCTGCATCATGAATCTGTCCGGCTGCACAAAGACGTTTCATGAGGGAACCAAACGTGTAAATGTTAGCACCGGCCTTCTCTCAAGGACTAGCCAAGCACGCAGAATCCGAGATCAACCCGACCAATGCGGCGAAAACAATCCACCACGACGTTAAAAATGAGGATGTCAGGATAGATGCCTCGGTGCCTACTTCGCTATAAGAAGGCTGGTGATGGGTCTGATAGAAGACTGGGGTTTCTCAGACGAGAAGAGGCGATCAAAGAGAATCAACGCCTCATCCAACTGCAGAGTAAGAGTCTAGCGGCGACTAATAAAAAAAATATATACATATTTTTTAAATACTTGCAAAATTTGCCAGTAAATTGTTTTTTGTTCAGTATCCTGTGCATTATTAAAAGAGAAATTTGTCAAAATGACACTCCATAATTGTTCAAATGTCAAAATGTCATTAATTTTCAAAATAGTTTATCAAAATTTCATTACCTCTGATTTAATACAAATAAAAAATAAACACATCATCATATACCAGATATACTCCTCCTCACTCTTTTTTTTATTAGGCAAATCGATGTCTCATCTGACATGAACGAACCGACTGATCAGTAGCACTCTTGTCGATATGTACTCAAATTGGGGTAGTTTAATTGATTGCTGTAAACCGGCCTGGTCCAACGGGTAGGCTGGGTCGGGTTTTGTAGGCCGGCCGCAATCCGTCTTAGATCCACGGGTCGGTAGACCGACGGGTTTGAGGCGGGTTCGGGACAAGTCGGTCCGGGTTAGATTGGTTCTTACTAGAAATTTGACAAAACACGTATGGGCCCGATCCTCCTAGTCCTGGTAAGGAAGTAAAATGCTCAATCGTTTCTGCTTGATCACAGAATACGCATTGTGTTTTCCTAACCAGTTGCCCATTTTTGATACGTTATCCCTTGTTAAGAATTTTTTATTAATTTTTAATAACAAATTTAATTTACACTATTTATCAGATCCACATAAAGTTCAGTCACAATCTGGATATGTGTTTACATATAGCGGTACTGCAATTTCATGGCAATCGAGAAAACTGACATCACTGGATCATGTTGAGTTAATTGCCCTATATGATGCTAGTCGAGAATGTGTCTAGTTAAGATCAATAATCCGACACATCCAGGAGGAATGCGGTCCGAAATCAATTAGAAGAAGCGTGACAGTGTTTTATGAAGATAATGTAGCATGCATTTCTCAAATCAAAGGATGATATATTAAAGATGACAAAACCAAGCACATCTCGCCAAAGTTCTTTTTAGTGCATGATCTACAAAAATATGGTTTAATATATATTTGTCAAATCATATCAAACGACAATTTGGCAGACTTATTCACAAAATCATTGCCAAGAAAAGTTTTTGAGTAACTTTCACAGAAAAACGACATTCGTCGCTTAAAAGACGTACATTAAAATGAGGAGTATTATACACGCTAAACTCTTTTTCCATTCAATAAATTTTGTCTCATTGAGTTTTTTTAGTAAGGTTTTTAATGAGCCAACAAAACTGGTCTACAAGCATCATTTAATTCAATTTGGTCGTGAAGTACCAATAATTTATTTGTCCTCTAATACAATATTAATAGTGTATAATGTAAAGTAAAATGTCTAAGATAAGTGTTATGAAATAATAAATAAATAAACGTTTCACCTTTCAGTATTTATTTTCGTATTTAATTTCGTACTTAATTTTGTTATAAATCAATTGTATTTATTATAGACGTTTTACTTTGTATTCACTAACCTATAAATGAAGAATTTATACATTGTTGAAAGACACACGATTGAGAAAAAATAACAAAACATCTCCAAATTTTTGTCTTTTCTTTTTTTCTTTATAACAAATTGCTATTATTTATATGATAATTTATTAACAAAGCTAGACATAAAATTTGAGCTGGAACAGAAACACGTGAATCAACACATGGGTGGAACATTTTTTTTTTTTGAAGGAGATGGGTGGAACTTTGACACGTTATTTTTTCATTTTTTTAATCGTAAGATGACAAATAATCATTATTGGCACGATCCAACAATTCATTTTTACTCGTATTTTGCTCTTGAACTTTTTTTTAACAAAATTAATTATTAGAAGGGGAGTGCGGGACGATATTGGAACCGGATCTGGTACTGTACGGAACGGTGTAGCACAGTATTTGAATCGTCTTGATTTTCACTGATTGCATCAAGATTCATGTCAAAATATAAATACCTTCCTAATTTTCATCACCGGCAGTCGATCCAGACCGTTCATTTGTTGTAGCGCGGTACTGCGCTACAACGGATTCGAGTCCGAGGATATTAGAGTACTATTAGCATGCCTCATTTTTATATTTTGAGATAGCTTATCATGCTCTTTGAATGATTACAAATCACTTCCATTGAAAAATGTGAATAGAAAACAATGATATCTAAAAAACAATATATCACACCAAGCAAACATTCTAATTGAAATAGTTATATTATAATATTTTAAATGTTCATGAATTCAATTAATTAATTAAAAGGTCTCTTTTTTTCATGGAAAATAACGTATATTTAGTAGAGAAGGAATCAATGTTTATAATTTTGGTGTTCCATCAATGGCCGTAAAAATAAATTTTAATCAAATAAATTTAAATCCTTAAATATTAAAATTAATTGATCAAATATTCATATTGTATGTGTAAAAAAATATTGTATCATTGCAATTTTTCAATAATCATCAAGTGCTACAAAATCAACGGTTTAACCTATCACTTTTTTATGGATATTAAAATAAGAGTGAGTATTCTATGGACAAAAAATTTAAACCCAAATTAATTGCAATCGTTGATACTCATCAATAGTTGTACAATCAAGTTGATTTGCATCAATAATAGTGAAATCAAATTAATTTCGATCCATAGCAGAATTTGCCTTAAAATAAAGATAAGATTTTTCATTTTTTATAGACATGAATTTAAAATAATTTAACATATATCTAACAATTTAAATTTTAAAAATCTAAACTCGAAAAAATAGAGACGATGGACACCGATGAATATACACATTAGATTCCTTCTCATTCTGATAACGTTTTTTATTTGTAGATACTAATTAATATAAAATAGAACTTGCTATTGAATGCACCTATATAGATTACTAATCAATGAGCATTAACTTAAATGTTTGACAAGCAAACATAGCTTTTTAAAATTTGATCCAAACTATTTGTTGCAATTTGGAATATATTGGCGTAAACGTCTTTGAAAAAAAAAATTAAAATATTTTGAGGCCGACTAGCAAATGTTACAATTTTATCCACTAATTTTATAAGAGCATCTCTATCCATCAAATTTTTAGAGTTTTTAATATAATGTTGTAGTTTCTAAATGAGTTTCAGGAATTTAAATAAGTTTCTTATTTAGTAATTTTACTTCAGAGTTTATAAACGCTGATACGGCTTAATTATTGGCTAATATTGATTCGTTTTCCACAGTATTGATAGTATTTGCTGACGTGACTATTAAGAAACTCTAATCTTTTAGTCTCAAAGATGGAAGGTTTAGAAAGTAAAAAAAGATTAAATTTCTAAATATGACGTGTCAATTATTTAGAAAATCCAAAAATTTCATAATTTCAGAACTGAAGATGCTGTAAAGTAAAATTATTTTGTAGATTCGTTCGGTATTTCAAAATATGTATTACCAAGCTCTATTATTTGTTTCATATTGACCTAACGAGAAGAAATATTTAATTTATTTGAATAATTGCTCCATTAATATTAGTAGGTTTTAGACAAAAACTATGTTCTGCAAACAAGAAAAATAATTTCTTCAATTTTAATTTAAAATATTTACTCATCATATTTATTAGAAAAATAATATGATAATTGTTTAATATTGACTAGATAATAAGAAAATACTCCTTTGTTTAATATAAGACAATATTTTTATACTTTGTTAGTCTATAACATTTATATATTTTTAATTTGCAGAAACTATATTAAAATAAAAAATCTTATCGCCGGTATAATATTAATCTGAAATAATCATAAACTTATTAAATTTTATAATGTTTGTCTAGCTACAAACATAGTTAAGGGATAATTTTTTCATGCCACCTAAAAATAGAGAAATTATGCAAATGCCATCAGAAACTGTTTTCTTTCAAATTTGTCACCCAGAAATGTAATTAACTCTCTTATTTGCCACTATTTTTTTAAAGACAAAAATGACATTTCAAATATGCTATGGTTTCTTTCTCTCTTCCTGTATCCATGGCAGCTTCACCTCTGGAAACAAAGCTTCTGCTCGGGTCGTGCGAGGTTGGAGATGAGGAGAGGGGCGGCGGATACGTGCTTGGCACTCCGGGTTCGACGGATAGAAATCGTGACAGATGGGGCGACGTTGCTGGTGGTGGTAGCAATCTCCGTCGGGACAGAGGAGGTGCACGGGCGATCTTGACAGGGAGAGGCGAAGAGAGAGAGAGAGAGTCGCGAGAGAGGATGAAGAAGAAGATGGCTGCTGAAATGTCAGGGATATTTTGTCTTTAAAAAAATAGTGGCAAATAAAAGAGTTAATTGTATTTCTGAGTGACAAATATGAAAGAAAGCAGTTTCGAATGACATTTGCAGAATTTCTCTAATTTTGGGTGGCACTGAAAAAATTCTCCCTTATTTAAAAGGTGCTCCAAACTAGTGATAATTTTGAGTATATTAAAGCGCACTTCTTTTAAAACAGTAATTAAATTTTTTGAGACATACTAATAATTAATTAGTATAATTTTATTCTTGATATGCACTACTTATATTACGTCAATTTTTTTTTTATTTTCGTTCTTATTTTATAACCGCAATACTCAAATTGTATAAATTCATTCATGATAGATTATAAAATTTGTCCCCAAAATCAAGGACAGGATCCGACCCGGGCCGGTCCGACCCGAGATCCAACCCATGCGGATCCGTTAAAAAAAAACCGGGGACAAAAGATGGGTTGTGGTCAAATTTTTTTGGAAAAACTCGACTCAAACTCACCTCGGGATTGGACCGACCCGACCCGCCTAATTTGTCTTAACCCGCCATTAACCAATATTTAACTCGTCGCTAACCCGTTATTAATCCGTCTTTAACCCGTTGTTAAAAATAACAGAAAAAACAGAAAAAATTTACTTAAAGTTTTTTCGATTATAAAAAAAAGAAAAAGCATAAAAAATTAAATAATAATTTAATGTTTGTTTCATAAAATGAATAAGATTTCCTTTTTTTGAAGTTTATAAGTAATTTTTTATTTTTAATATTTTGTTTTATTTTTTTAACGATTATTTGAATTTTTATATTTTTTTGAATTACAAAATAAACTTAACAAAATCAGTGACATACAGTGCTCAAGAAAACAATTTGACATTTATTTTCGATTTTGGATTTTTTTATTTTTGGAATTTTTCGAAATTAAAAAAAAAACCGGTCACCCGACCTACTCGATTCGGACCGAATCGACCCGAACCCCCCTCATACCTAGGAATGATAGTTTGGTCCGCCGGCCCATCGGCCTGCACATGCCTACCCGACCCAAGCACTATACCCGCTCGATCCATTGTCATGGAGGGTCGGGTAGGGCTGGGTCTATGGACGGGCCGAAGCGTGCTATGGACTATGAAGTTGTACCCATGGGCTACCCATGAGTCGATTATAATATTGAATTAGATTGAACCTTAGTATATGATGTGAGGCCTGAATAGATTTGGCAGATTATAATACTGGTAGTTGATTATGATGTCAAATTATTAGACGATATCAATTTGAAATTTTAAAATTATCACAAATTTTAAAATTCAGTAATTACAAACTGTACATTTAATAATAAAAAAATATTTTTTATTTGATGCACTAATGCTGTGATGCACTGGAGTATTGGACGGACCTGTGCGGGTAGCCCTTGGGCCAGGCTGTGAAGCCTATGGGAAGGTCGGGTTGCCAATTCTAAGTCCACCTCCGCGGGCTGGGTAGGTCGGGTATGACATTTTTGCGAGCCGGATAAGTCGCGGTAGGCAAAATATCCGCTAGTAAGGCCCATTGACATCCCTACTCAAACTCGTCGATCCACCGACGCATGAACCTAAGACAGATTGCGACCACCTTACAAAATTTGAACCCGTGGTATCCGACCCGACCAACTCGTAAACTGGCCAACACGTTGAGCCGGACGAGTTTAAACCGATCCAAATCCGAAACCGACTCATCGTCAAATCACTACCGACCATTCAAGTATGGTATTCCATATATTTATTGTCAGTAAAGGCTAAATACCAGGTCAACGGCTATTAGTGCCGAATCACTTTTTTTATGAACATTATTTTTTTCAATGAATAGTTTATTGGGGAAAAGTAATAATTCTACCACCTTCCCACCCTCCGGTTGTTGTGCAATTGTTGACTTGTTGTGCACTTGTGCTCTTTTAATAATTGCGAGAAGTCTTCTTCTCTCGTCTTCTCCAAAACAAAAGGTAACTCTGAGAAACAGAGGTCGAGATCGAGAGATCGATAATGGCTGAGAAGTTGGGTGTGTTGAAGGTGAAGGTGATGAAGGGCATAAACCTCAAAGTAGCAGATGTTTCCAGCAGCGATCCTTACGTTGTTTTGCGCATGGGCAATCAGGTTTTGTTTTCTTCTTCCTGTTTGTTAATTCTCTTTTTATGTGGTAAAGTTCGAGTCTTTGACTTGGCTGAGCACTAGATTTGCATTCTCTTTGGACTTAGCACAATCCAAAGCCCTCCCAATTTAGTGATCTCACAATTAACAACCCAAAGAGGCAAAGAGTTAATAGACTGCTTCTTAGAACGAATAGCAATTCGATGCGACTTGTAAATCCTCTATAACCCTTTCTGTTATCCTATTGTGAACTGTGTACTTCCCAATTTCATCTATGGCCGTGTGAAGCAAATTTGCCCAGTACTTGCTCTCTCTCTCTCTTTGAAGGCCTGACAGAAGCTGTTCAAATTGTCTCTTCTATGTCACAGAAAGTGTTCTCTCACACTCACAACTCACTTGTTCTTGGTGGCTAAAATCCTAAACACTTTAAACGGATTTAATTCCGGGAGAGAGAATAAATCAGCTAAGCAATTTTCTATTAAGCAGATGAAGTGTTACAACAGATAAACAGTTTGATTCTCTCTAATCTCATCAACCTAAAACAATGCATATTGTCTCCTATTTGTACAAAGTTGTGCATTCAATCATCTAATCGATTTAATCAACTGCTAATCTAATTCTTAATTGCAGTCTTTCTTGGTACTATCTAACTATTAATCCTAGAATTCAAATTTCCTTAATTTTCGGGTTTTGTTCCCTATTGTTCAAACTTCAGCTTGACCAAGAGTGTCATCTCGGTTTGTCTTCGATCTCGGCTTCGACTTGTTGAGATCATCCTTCTCGAGATCTCCCGAATTCTTCCTATTTCCTGAACTCTTCCTTGATTCTCGCCCTTTAGGTCTCCAGACCTCGAATTCGAGACTTCAGAATTACTATTTCCAATAGATTGTTTTGGCAGCATTTTGAGGCTTTTGCTTAAACCTGATGATTAGACAGCCTTATATAACTGGTACCAAGGTGTGTGTGGTTGGTTTGGGTTTTTCAAATTTCATTTCAATCTATTTGTTAACTTGAACTCTCACTTGGGTTTGTCTATTGTGGATTGGGTCAAGATGCCACAACCTGTTTCTCATATTGTGAAATTCATGAAACATGGGTTCGGGTAAGATCATAATGGGTGTGGTTGTGGGTAAGATCGCAATGGGTGTGGTTGTGGGTAAGATTGCAATGGGGGCTGGACAGGTTATCAGCAAATATTATGCTCTAGTGTTGGTATGAAATGTATGAAATGGCTCTATTCTTCTGGATTTTTTATCCTGATATTATAATACCTTATTTTAATCTTTTGACAGAAAGTGAAGACAAAAGTGATAAAGAAAAATACAAATCCAGTGTGGGATGAGGAATTAACACTTTCTGTGGAGGATCCAAATGTGCCTATCAAAGTTGTAAGTTACATTTTCTAATTTCTTATGCTTTTCTAATGTGTACTCATTTCCAATATTTATCATCTCTGAGCGGTTAAATCACAAATGGGCACTAAATCAAAGCTCTCGTATGTAGTACAGCATGTACAGAAAATATTATGGCCTTTGCAGCTGTGTTCGGTATTAGTTTATAAGCCACAAATTTACAATGTTGTTGGTTATTTTTTATCCGGTTGAAATGTTGAGGTTATGTCAAGTGTATAAGTGAGTTAATTGAGGTCAAGTCACATTTATAGTGCTATATTCATGGATACAATGTCACATTGACAGTACTTAATGCACAATTGAAGCAAACGTGAGACAAATTACTAATTGAGACTCATTTAGCCACACAACAACGCAGCAAATCGCAAATAACTTTGATATCACTTAAGTGACAAATTCTGTTTTGTGTTAATGATATCTCGTGATGATACATTCCAGAATGTGTACGACAAGGACTTGTTCAGCAGGGACGACAGTATAGGCAATGCAGAGGTCGATATCCGCCCATTTGTTGAGGTCGTGAAGCGCGACCTTTCGACCATGCCAAATGGCACCTTGATCCTAAAGATCATCCCGAGCCACGAGAACTGTCTGGCTGAAGAGAGCGGCATTTATAAGGCTGAGGGGAAGATCATGCAAGACTTGTTTCTTCGTCTCAGGGACGTCAAGTGCGGTGAGATCAAGCTGAGGTTGACATGGGTCACTGTCCCTGGTAAAGGGGTTTAGAGCCTTTTCAAAGAAGTTTAATTTTGCAAGTGTATGTCCAGAAGGTATTGTTGGTGTTACAATCTTTACAAACCTGAAGAATAAATGAAGTTAAACATCTCTCATTACATAACTAATTACCTATATAGCTCTAGAACCACCTCATCTCACCCCTTCTGCAGCTTCTACGTTTGAAGGTATATATGCTTGAAGTTTTGAGTTGTGTAAGTAAATAAAAGGTTTAATTAGAGTTGTAACTCTAGGTTCCTCCTTGGAGCTATAAAAGGAGAGACACTCTTGTTGATGAAATTGTTCATTTCATCAAGAAAAGGAGTAAGATAAAGCAAAAAGAAAGAATCAATAGTTTGAGAGTTGTAGAAAAAGTAATATAGTTGAGAAGTATGAGATTTGTGAGAGTGATATAATAAAAGAAGTTGAAAGTTGTTTATATTCTCGAGAGGGAATAAAATTTTTTTTGCAAGTATTTTTCAGGAATTGGCTAACTGTATCTCAATTTTTGTACCTTGTAGGAGTACCTAACTAACTTTCTAAAAAGAGAAAGCAAAACAGTCAAATGCTTTCTAATTAAAAATGAAAAGTCAAACAGTCAAACGCGAATAAAAAATAGAAAGTTGGACTGTGCATTAATCTGAAAGTTTTTGTCCTACTCACTATTAAAAATGTTTTCCATAGAATGAATGAGTGCAGATCAAATAAACAAATGTTCAGACTAAATAAAATATGTGTTCAGACTAACCAAAAAAATGTTCAAATTAGTTGTTTTAAGTTTTTTTTGCATTTTTTCAAGTCAATTTTGTACAAAAAAAATGAGACACATACTACATAAAACATATGTTCAAACTAAATAAAAACATGCTGAGATTAAATAAAATAGGTGTTCAGACTAGTTGTTTCATTTCTGTTTTGCATAAAATGAGACACAAACTAAATAAAATAAGTGTTCAGACTAAATAAAACAGATGTTCAGACTAGTTGAAAGCAGTGTTCATACTAACTGTTTCAAGTCCTTTTTTGCACTATTTCATATATGTTTTGCATATAATGCATCTGGTGCAGATTAAATAAAACAAGTGTTCAGACTAAATATAACATGTTTCCATACTAGCTGTTTCGAATAAGTTTTTGCACTGTTTCAAGCATTTGTTGAGAAAATTCGAGCAAAAAAGGTACAGAAAAACAAGAAAAATGTGATTTGCAAGCTTTAGAAGCGTTTTTCGATGTCAAAACAGCATCGTTACGGGGTTACAAAAAGCTAGAAAGAACGTTGTTCTACAAAACAAAATACTAAGAATAATTTATGCATGTTATAAAAGATGCTCAAAATAATCTGAAATATTTTAAGAATATAATATACACTTATTGTAGTTAGGTTTAGTTTAAAAATTAAAACAATTACAATAATGTTCATATAAATGTTGATCTGAAATAATAATAATAATAATAATAAAGTAAGTGAAATGCATTTAAGAAGACATTGAAGATAAGTTAAAAAAATGTGGAAAAATGAAATAAAATATATATGCTAATGAATTATTATTTTTATTATAATAATATTTATTATTGTTGTTGTAGTAGTCGTTGTGATATATTGTGTCTAGGTTTAAAAATTCTGAATCCGCTACTGATAATGCTAATCAATGAGCATAAACTTGATAATGTTTGACAAGATAACATAGCTTGTTGAATATTGAATTATTATTATTGAATGTTGATTTAAAATAAGACCTGTTGAGACTAATCCAAAGGAAAATGTTTCGTAGATATCACAATTGATACCAACTATCCATATGCATGTTATTATGGGCATTGTTTGAGTTATAATGCACATTGTTTGAGTTATTATGCATATTATTTTTGTACTGAAAAAGTTATTACGCATGTTAACAAAATAACATACATAACTATTATCAGTACAAAAAATAACACGCATAACTATTTCAGTATAAAAAATAATATGCATAATAGCTCAAATAATGTGCATAATAACATGCGTATCAATAGTCGGTATCAATTATGGTATCTACGTATTAGCTTCCATTGTATCTAGAAGATCTATGCGCGAATATAATAAATATAGAGGCTATTTCTAGAATGTAAAGTTGAAGGATATTTTTTTGTATCGTTATATATTTAGTAAGGCTGGAAAAAAAATTCGTAGTTTGTAATTTGTTCAAGTTCGATTCGAGAAAAGTTCGAAATTAGTTCGTTCAATTTCAGTTTGAAATTAATTTCAAATCAAATCAAACTCCAACTAGGGTC
>CAXKVX010002725.1:0-24425 GCA_964058865.1 Eleocharis quinqueflora
CTTCAATATCATTCTCTTCTTCAACAAGACGACGCGCCTCCTTAAGCACTGCATCTTGTTTGTTGTTATGCCTTTCTCCTACTCTGTCTAATTCCACAATCTTGTGGTTTCCTTCTTTAGGTCTCACAGTGCTGTACTGACTCCCTCCTTCTTGTTGATCAAGAGATCTTTCGACCAATCTTATGAGTTTTGCTAAGCTTTCTTCGATCTTGCTCAATCTTCCACTCAACTCTTGACTGGTTTTGCCAAGATCTTTCTGCAAAGATTCTGTCTTGGAATCCATTTTTGAGAACCTTTCGTTGATGTGTGCAATGTCGATGTGAGATTCCCCATCGTTGGTTGCAGCATTGCGAGTCTTACTCGCCATTCTTAAACTTCTTGAAACTCTCTCCACTCTGACAGCTGAGCCAACCTGGCTCTGATACCAATTGTCAGCAACTCAAATTCAATTCGAGTTTTGAGCTAGCCTAATCGAGTGAGAATCAGGATGATCGAACGAGATTACCAGTTGTCAGCAGCTCAGTTCACTTGGAGATGCTGATCAGTTCACTTGGAAATACCGATCAGTTCACTTAGAGATGCTGATCGGAAGATTGGAGAAAAGAAGTAAACTAAAATTTGTACTCAGGAACCTAAGCACAAGAATAACAGTGTAACCAAGAATTCAATTTCATTTCACATGTCTGGTTACAATGGAGTAGCGGTATATATATAGCTGCCAAACTCAGCAGCCTTTCTGCTTTCATGAATTGCCCAGCTAACTAACTAACAACCCCTTATATCCTATTCGTCAGATCTATTTCTATTCTAATCTCAGCCCTTCATATGAACTTAATTCCTCTATTCGGTTAATGGGCTCCGCTTGCCATACTCTTCTTCATTAATTGCCCGAACTGCCCAAATTGCCCTGGACCTTTCAACGGCTACTTCCCTCTTCCCTTCTTCTCTTTTCATTGTGTCACAGCTGATGAAATTAGCTGCTGACACTAACTAACTGAAAATTTATAACAAACTCAGTATAACTCTTCTCCAATACTTGACTAATGGTTGTCTCCATTCCGGCATCTAACTCCACAGATCATGTTCGATAGTAATCCAACGACTAGAACTGGTTGATGCCATTCGAATCATTACAAGAGAAGTCAAGGAGGTGAGGCATGAGATTGAGATATGGAAATGGTAAAGTGAGAGAGGAAATGGCGACAGTCGAGAGATTGAGAAATGAAATGGCGGCGGATTCCTGTTTTGGAGGAGACGAGCTCGCTGTGTAATAGTGGAGCTTCAATCGAGCTTGATTCGATTCGAGTATACGTGGGCCGCTCGTTGTAAAACTCAAGCCGCGTCAATATGTTGATCCGATTCGAGTTTTTGAGCTCGGCTTGAATATAATCCGGCCCATAAATCACAATCGAATTTTAGGCCCTGTAAGCTCGAGAACCGGCCCGATTCGTTAGCAGCCCTAATTGCTCAGGCAGTCAAAAAGAACGAGAATTAAAATTGAGAATTATAATCGAGATGATGGGGATAGAGATATGCCATAAGCCCTTGGTCCTCAGCCCGGCCTCTTGTAAGATTTTGAAAGGATCGAGCCTTAGAAGAGCCGGGCTTTATTCCAAAAATACAGGCCCCTATTTACCCGGCCCTTTCAAGCCCCGACTCCGTCCGGCTCTGATCCGACCCTCTGCAACCCTTATTCACGCCAGCCCCTCAGATCCTTATCAACCCTTTCACAATTAAAAAAAATAAAAAAAAATGACCAAAGTCCTTATTACCCGGCTCTGATCCGACCCTTTGCAACTCCGAGAGCCTGATAAGGGTCGGACCTTAAAGGAGTCGGACCTATTTCCTTATAACAAAGCCCTTATTATCCGACCTCTATTAAGCCCTCTTTAGACTCGGTCCTTATCCGGCCCTTTCGTAGGCCCCTCTAGGCTCGGCTCGGCTCTTTAGACTTTCCCTGGATGGGGAAACTAATACGCGAATGAAAATCGAGATGACAGGTGAACCTTCTATGCTCCACTCTCCAATGAACCTCCCTTAACCTTAGTCGTCGCAGAAAGAGAGACAGGTTTCAAAGAGAGAGAAAAAAAGAAATCACAAACTGTATCAAATTACTGTCTTAAGAAAAAGAAATCAAGCAACATTCATTTCCTTATGTCTTATGAAATGCATTGTTCTGCCTACGATGCCTCTTATTCAAAGGGACAATCTTATTACATAAACAAATAAGGCAAATCTTATTCAAAGGTCAACTGACTGGATAACAAGATCAGCATTATTCTTCGATTTCATGATCAACTCTGCATTAGGCCGGTCGTTGTACTGTATCTGTATTAGAAAGAAAACATGTCACAATGCATTAATTTCAAACCAAGTCGTATTTTTAGTACTCTTGTCTATTATTTCATGGTACAGATACTATATTGGGGAAAGAAAAATGGTCACTATAAAAATAAAGATGCTTTTACCCGCCATGCGGCAACGTCAGGTTCCTTCCCTATGAGATATTAAAAAAGAACAGAAAAATCAAATTAACACCATGTATAATTTTAAGGGAGGGGAGCAGCTTTATATTTTCTTGAATATAGACGAACCTGTTGAAACATGTCGCTTGAGAACTCTCTCCATGGATACATCAATATCTATGTCAATGAACCTGGTAAATTAATTAGGTTAAAATTCGAACTAGAAAGAGGCGAGGACTCCTGCGCATGATTTTCACCTGATAATGTTTGTTAATTAGCATAGATTGAAAAAGTTCGATAATGGAACAAAAGGCCCACCACTTCTCATCGAATAATAAGGAGATGTCTTTCCAGGTATCTTCTTCCAAAAGCAAATAATTTCCCTCCACAATCACAATTTTGTGCCTAAAAATTGAAAAAAAAATTAATATCTTAGGTTTGTAGCTAAGGAGGTTCATGCCAGATTGACCATATCCAGTCGGTGTGGCATACATGTAACCTGATACTGATATCAGTGCCTATATTTGGACATGGTTCTCTTTGCATGAGGTATGATATGGCCTACTGATTAAATTTAGCAGAGCTGAGACAAAAATCAACCAATAGTCATAAAACATACTCACTCTGCACTGACATGTATATCATTTTCTACCGGGTCCCCAACACCATGATCGAATGATGGTGCATATACTGAACCCTACACAATAGAAAAGCATCATCAACGAGAAATTTTTAGAGCATAATGGAATATACCTCGTTTAATTATTCCTTGTTCTTTTACAAATTCCACTTTTTTTTTACACAATATGCAGAATAATACCAGACATTTTGAAGATGATGATGGTAACCCAATCATTAGACTGAAAATAGAAAGAAAAAAAGTATATTGATAACCATTGATAAATTTACCTCAAGCTCTAATAGAACCACCTTTCTTAAGTCCAATTTAAATTGAAAATCAAGGAAGATGGTTCAGATAGTTTGCATTAATGAACTGGTGATTAGTCACTTTTAAACCACTTGACATTCTCTAGACCTTATTTGTTAATGTGACACTGCTAATTGCAAAAGTCAGATTTTTACATTTATATGCACAATTGCATTAAAAATATAGAAGTACTTTACACACAAAAAAGAAGATGAAGTTCATATTTTTCTACATTACCTCCTTTCTCAGAGTAAGGAGACATTTCAGTAGTAGGTCAGGGTTGAATGTCCAAGGTGCTGATACAACAATTCAATGGTTTTACCAGTCAGTAATAAAGCCCACAAAACGGAAATAGTAAAAGCACTCGAGTTGGCTCCTCTCACCTCCCCTTCTTGCATGGGCTTCATTTGGATCCTGAAAAACACATAGAAGACAGAAAGAGAATGCTAAAACAAAAAAGTTTTTATCTAAAATAAAAAAAAGACAACGATGATGACAGCACTTGAGTTGTTTTCTTTAGATAAACAATCATATGCAACAAGCTATAATTCTCGTAATAGATTAGAATATTATTGTATGAGGAATTGGATATTAATGATAGAAAGAAAAGCTAGCTGATTACAGTTATGGTTTACAATGAGAGGACAAATGCAATTTCAAAGAACAAATGTGCTTGTCATAACTTTGATCAGGGAAAAACAACAATGGGAGAAATAATGCTAGGTATGTACCTTCCAGTGAAAGGGAATACCTAGACATCAGAAATATTTGTAGTTAATGCTGCCTAATTAGAAAAGGCTCTTTAAATGTACGTTAAGTTGATTATTTAGAGGGATAGCTGAGCAGTATCCATAAGAAAGGGGGAACATATGACATTTTTTCTTTTTCTTTTTGTTTGCAAACAAAGAAAAAAGAAAAAGAAAGAAAGGTACACAAAAAGTGAAACCAACCCCCATTTGATCCAGCTGGGACCGATAAAGGTGAAAACCATCCATTGGAAGCACAGTTGCAACCTCTCCAATTTTCCCTTTTGACCCCTTCTCCAGATTTATTTCTGACCAAAGAGAATTAATCTGTAGCACCACTTCTCTTGCCAGGGTTGACTTCCCTGCACCAGGAGGGCCCGCCAATCCTACAATATATCTGACAAGAAAGTTTCATTTAGTAGGGTTGACAATGGTAAGGATCCAAGTCCATTCAGGTCAGATTAATTTTATTTGAAGTATACAACAGAATCAGTTACAGGACCCCCCCTGTCAGCATGTTAAAAAAAGGGAAATTTTTTTATGTGCCACCCAAAACCTCAATAAGTGTTTTTTCTAAGCACAAACAAGTCTGGCCAGACCTGATCATTCAGCATTTTAACAAACCTTCACAAGAACCCACCCATTAACAATGGTTCTAAGGCAACCAGGTCAAGTAACCAGTAATCCCAATTAGGGGATAGATGTCATATTGAAGTTCACAATTTGATTACTTCGAGTTCTATAACTTAGATCGTAACATTGACGGTATATGTCAGTCTGGCCCAGGGTGTTAGCAACCTAGAAAGTTATTAGCTAGAACTGCAGAATGCCTTAATGATTTGATATCAAAAAATAGGATGTTATACTAATACCAGTAACAGCAATGCTGGTACAATTAGGAGGAAAGGCATAGGACCCTTACTTCGAAGTGGAATCCTGAATTTGGAGTAGAGCGGAAAGAAGACGTTGTGCCAAAGAATCATAAACTTCCTCAATAGACCTTAAGTTTAAAGAGAAACTCAGGATTGACAGCTAATCAACAAATCCAATTGTATCGAGAACTACAGTACAAAGTACTTCAATATCATGATTGAAAAATTGGTGGTTAATTGAGGCTTAATTGTGCAGCAGTCAGTTGAGCCTTACTTGGTAAAACCAACAGCTATCTTGATGAAGTGCATGAACATATTAACA
Organism: Eleocharis quinqueflora; assembly: GCA_964058865.1. Lineage (NCBI taxonomy): Eukaryota > Viridiplantae > Streptophyta > Magnoliopsida > Poales > Cyperaceae > Eleocharis > Eleocharis quinqueflora. The sequence continues at coordinate 5,334 of CAXKVX010002725.1, forward strand.
AGTGTGGTTAAATAAACTAAAACAAAACCAGTCTTATTATTCGTAAAGCTTTGAATTAAAAAAAAAAACAGAATAGAGTCAGAAAATACCTACAGTCAAGCAGAGGTGCCTGTTGCTTTTGGCAAAACAAAAGCTGAAGAAAAGAAGAGTAGTTCAATTAAAAAAACATTAAACAATAAGGGGGAAAAACATATATGTGTGTGCTCTTACCTGGGGCCTCTTGTGTTGTGCTGTAATTGGATTTGCTTTACCAATCACCAAATCAGAGGTGCTAATGCTAGGAGGGATAAATCTTAAAAAAGGGTGCCCTTTGATATGTCTGGTACACGGTGAAGAGACTGCAGATACAAGGCAATTTCAAACTTACAATATCAAGTTCATGTTTGGAAGTAATAAAGAGAAGAGAGGTGCTTATTGCACAACAACAACTATTGACAGAATTCTTCTCTTTTAAGGAAAAAAGACCAACGCCTTTCTTTGAAGTTACTATTCTTTGCAAACTATTAAACTGATAAAGTAAACTGGTAATATTTGTGAAAGATGATTCACAACAAAGAGGGTTCACATAATTGCACAATTGATGGTGAAATTAATCGGTCAAATAGATTGATCAGTTAGAATTCATGTCAACATTCAGCAATTTAGATAAGAAATCAGGCACGACGATTGATTGATATAAATAAAGTGGGAACAATAATTAACTAGCAGGGAAGTTGAGAAAAATAAAGAATAAGAATGCCTTACCTGAGAAAAAGGAAGGAGGTACGGTCGTGGTGGCGTCGGAAGGAGAGAGATGCATCTTCACGTGGCGCAGCATCGCTAGTTCGCTACTCCAAAATCCAAACTCAGAACTGTTATTTCCTTTCCTTTCCTTCCATTTCTTCTCTCTCTTAATTATTTATTTTCCTCCTCCCAGAAACCCAGACTTGAGACTTCCACAAGTTGGTTCTATTTGTGGTGCATTAGATTCTCTGTGGCATCGCGTCATTTTATAAATATGTCTCTTAGCTCTGACCAAACAGTATTCATTTTATTGCACTCAATTACAACAAAGAAGATTACATACTATCTACGACTATGTAATTCTGAAATTTAGCACAGAGCATTATAATATTGCACGCGCGAAATACATCATTATTATTGTTCTTTCTTCATGAACTGCAAAACACCTTTATCTAAGTTCCATTTCGCCTGTCATCTTTGATTCTGAGATTCACTTTTACATGAAGGACTATGGGCTATGGCCATATATAATAGGTGAAATGAAGAAACAATTATAAAATGCTCTTAAGACTAAATAAAAATTAATTTATTCAAAATCTTATTTGTCATGAGTTGTCAAATATTAAAAAGAACAATTTAGTTGATTACTTTTCAATTGTGGGGAATAGTGGTGTCGAATAATAAACATTTTGAGACTACATTTTTATGTGGAAGTCTTTTACGTGAAAAAAGAGAGATTCAACTTTTAATTCATACACTAATTAAAAAAGTCACATTAGTTAAACCTTTTTTCAAGAAAGCAGGCTTCGCCTACTTTGGAATTTTTCATTAAAAAGAAGAAAAAGCTGTACATTACATTAGTTAAGCTTTCATTGGCACAAATTATTCCTTAAGTTATTTTAAGAAAAAAAAGAATGAGAGTAGTCTTAAAATTGTGTTAAATGGATCAAATTTATTTCTATATCTTAATCTACACCAAAACCTTTTATATCTAAATCCGCATCAAATTTAACCGTTGTACTCACAAACTGTAGTTAGGGTTGATTAATTTTTATTCGTAACCGACCATATAAAATCTAAATCTACAAAAAGAAAAAAAAATGGATCGAGTTGATCGGATCGATAGAATCGGTCAGATTGATGAGGTTAGAGGCGGATTCACGTGTATTCAGAGGGAGGCAACTGCTCACTCTAAACAATAATTTTCAAAATATCACACATTGAACAACTTTTTTGAAAAATATACTTTTAAAACTATAATTTTCAATAAAAACAAAATTATAAAACTATACATATCACTCAAATCTTACATCCTATGTCAAAAATACTAATTCTCATCTTCTAATGTAAATTCTGAATTCGCTTGGATCGGAACTAACACTCCTAGTAGATGCTAAATGAGGTCCATGTAGATAGATAGGGGTAAATTTTGAAAGAGAAGAATAAGAGTCGATATAAATTAAGCACAAAGGATCAGACAGGAAAACACAAAAACATATATTCACCGAATGCTTATTTTTACATGTGAACTAATCCAACCAAAAAAGTGCCATCGTCATCGTGTCAGGCGACTCACAGCTTTTATATTATCTTGTAATGTAATGGGCTGTCCATAGCCAGATGAAGAGAGAGAGAGAAGCCAATGCAAATATAGGAGTGTTAACCGTTAAAAACGGAACGGAACTGAGGTGTTCTGTTTCACTCACGAAACACAAAAAATTCTTTTGTTTCCGTTCCGTTTCGGACGGAACGTTTATTTTCGTGAAATTTGCATAGAAAAAGAGTGGATTTCGATTTCGTTTCCGTTCTTTGAAACGAAACAAAAAAACCGTTTCGTTTTCATTCCGTTTCGGACGGAACGGAACGAAAACGTGCAAAACGGTGTACCGTTGACACCTATAAATACAATAATAACAAGTCGTATCGTATGAATATGATTCGTATCTAAATAGCTCAAGTTGGTAATCTGCCATTATGTGCAACGTCTCTCAGCTAATAATAAGTATCTATTTCATGACTCGCTTCTTTTACCACATACCTACACGGTACATCACATGTAAGTAAACGTTATCGTGCTCAACTACTTACATACAATCATTATCATAAGTACTACTAATCATCTTTCAATTTTCGATAGCGGAATTAAAATTGCTAAAAGACATTAAAGATCTTGGAAATCAAAATCTCCACACGTAAATTAATCAAGAGATTATGTACCTCTTGCCATGTCTAACTATAGAAGAATACTTGAGTTGTTCTCCGCAAACCGTCAGAAGAACCGCAAAGTAATTTCTCTCATATTTCTCTTTCTAAGTAATGACAACTTATTCTTTATGAAATTGAATGAAGAGAGGATCAACCTTACATTAAAATTCACTTATTTATAATTACTTGTCATTAAGTCAATACTTACAGAGGAGATGTATTTAATTTAGATGGACGTCAGAGGCATGTGCTGGATACACGCACCATCTGTGCTAGTGTTATGCTCTCGGGTCGGGTCGGGACCCGAGAGCAAACGGGTGTCTCGGGTTCGGGTGTCTCGGGTCTACACGGGTTTGCACGGGTCGGGTGTCTCGGGTCGGGTTGGGAGGGATGGGGAAAACCCGCCCTAGCACCCGTCGGGTGTCTCGGGTCGGGTCGGACGGGTCGGGTCTCGGGTCGGGTCTCGGGTTTAGGGGTAAAATCAGAAAAATTCAAAAAATTCAGAAAATTAGTAAAAAAAATCAAAAAAATCATAAAAAATTCATAAAAATAGATAAAAAATTCAAAAAAAATATATGTAAAGATATATTTTAAATACTCCAAAAAAAATATAAAATACATAAAGATATATTTATTTTAAAAATGACAAAAAATTCATAAAATAGGCAAAAAATTCATAAAATGGGCAAAAAATTCATAAAATAGGCGAAAATTTTACAAAAATAGGCAAAAAATTCAAAAAAAATATATGTAAATATATATTCAAAAAATTTAAAAAAAATATAAATATATTTAAAAACATATTTATAAATTATAATATGTAAAGATATATTTATATTTGAAGACATAAAGATGGCGCATTTGAAAATACATAAAGATATGTCTAAAATACATAAAGATATATTTATATTTAAATATAAATAATCCGAGTTGAAATATTATATTCAAACATATATACATTTTTTTTTATACTCGGAATATGAAAACATATTTAAAAAATATTTTTTTACCTAAATATGTTTATATTTATATACAATATGTTTTTAAAAATATGTTTTACATATTTACATTTTTTTTGCCTATTTATATATTTAAATATTTAAATATATTTAAACAATTTAAACATATTTAGACATATGTAAACATATTAACATGTTGAATTAAAAAGTTTTATTCGAAATAAAAAATATGCAACTATTTTTCAATAATTAGATTCCAAAAAATTTATAAAAAAAAGTTACTCTCCTCCTTTATTCCGGGCTTGAGACCGGCTATGTTATTAATTTACCATGTTAAAAAAATAACATAGGCGGAGTTCTAACTTTTTTTTTTGTTAGTAAATATTTAGATGAAGTATAATAATATTGAATAATTAGAAAAAAAATTAAGGAGTGCATATATAATACAAAACCTATATTTGTAGATGGCGCATTTGTTCAATATACCAAAGCGGATTTTCTCCATCGGGATCACACTCATCGTCGGACTCAACATCCGTGTCGTCGGTACTCGTCCCTTGAACATTTGGATTTGGATATTCACTTGCGGGAACTAACATAAGTTGGTTTCGATCATCCGCATCAATCCAATCTTTTAGGCATACAAGACGCTCGAAAACTTTTGGCCCCAACCGGCTCCTTTTTATTGATAATAAAAAATAAGTGACAAATTTAATAATTATAAAAATCAATAAGAATTAAAAAAATTATACCTTCTATCGGTAAGAATCCTATTTGCCGAACTAAAACAAGATTCGGAAGGCACCGTTGACATGGGAATAGCGAATATGTCACGAGCCATAATAGATAGAGTAGGAAAAATATTTGCATTTTTCTTCCAATAATCTAGAACGTCGACTCCCTCCGGCGCCCCCGGTAATGCAAGATAGCTTTGTAATTCATTTGTGTTAGTTGGCATCACACTATCATCGTCATCTAACTCAAGTAACAACGCACTTCGGCTATTAGACCTATTAAAATATACATAGTAAATAAAATATATATAGTAAATAAAATATATATAGTAATAAAATAAATAGTAAATAAAATTTTAGTTTTAAAAATATATACCTAAAGCTCGTAGAGGGCGTAGGTTGTGCGGTACTTCTTTGATTGGTGTATTGAGCAAACATTGCTTCAATCAAAGCTCGTATTTCGGGCTCCTCGTGTCCTCTCGGTAAATCTAAATAAGTCTTGTATTTTCTTACCATTCTTACCGTGTAATGTAACTTGTATGTCGGATGGAGGACATTTGCAACAATTGTCACTTTTGGTACTTCTTCCCAATATTTTAGAAATTTCTCCTTCATAGCTTCTACAATTGGAGCGAGAGACGGGTTGGAAATTTGTCCTACAATTCAAAAAAATATGTAAGTATATAAAAATTCGAATTATATTACATATAAGTTAAATAAGTTAAAATCCGAATTAAAAAAAAATATAAGTTAAATAAAAAATATATATACCTTTCATTTCGTCATACACTTTGGCGATGAATAAGAGGTGGTGAAGCAACTCATGCGCGGTTGGTGTATACGAGCAAGACAACTTAACCGTCGCCTTGAAAAAAGCTTCAAGAAAATCCATTAAATGAACTAATTGGTTCCACTCACTCGGGGATAGCATCATAGTCAATCCTTCGGGCGAGGAGCTCAATTGTTCATCGATAGCATCTCGGTAATTAAGACATCGAGCTAACATTCTATAAGTTGAATTCCAACGGGTATCAACATCCCATGGCACACTCAACTTACTCAAATTCAACCTTTGACATAAAGAATGAAATTGTTGTTTTCTTATATTATTAGAATAAATAAAAGTAAGACTCTCTTTAAATTTTTTTATCAAACGATCAACCTTTGACATAAAGAACGAAAACTAATAACTCTTTTTTGTAAATTCCATGCATCATCAATATAATGTGCAGTAATACAAGAATAAGAAAGACCATGCTTACCGGCGGTCCAAATGTCGGATGTAATTGCAACCTTGAATGGTGCGGTTGCAAATATGGCACACAATTCATTTTTTCCCTCAAGATATTGCCTCTTGAGTTCTTTGGTCATTTTTCTATAGTGGAACGGTTTGAACATTGGTATACCGCAACCTCTAACCATCAAACGGGCAAAACTCATACAACCACCCATTCTAATTGGTTGTTCTTTTTTGGTGATATACCGGGCGAACTCACTCAACATTCTTTTTTCGTCATATCTTACGTGAGTTCTTGAACCATCAACATTAATTAAGGTTTGGACGGGTAAACGGTCCGCATGTTCTTGTGGTTCTTCTTTAGCTAGTACATGTTTATCGGCATGTCTACTAAATGAGTTGGTACCATTTTTGCCCGTATAAAAATATTCGGCTTTACATTTGCGTACCTTACATCTTCCGCTAATCAAAAATCCCTTCTCATTGAACGTCATCTCGAAGTAACGCCAAAATTCCGCGTTGTATTTTGGTTTCTTTTCAACCTTTCTTTTTTTAGAAGCCGACGGCCTCGTCTCATCGACCGACGGTTCTTCTTGAATTTCAACGTCATCGGAAGTGGTGGGCCTGGTGGCATTAACGGTTGTGCTAGAACCACCCGCACCGGAGCTTGAATAGTTGTGCGGAGATGTTTGAGGATTATAATTAAGGTCTTGTGTAAATTGTGGTGTTCCTTGAAAATATGTTGGAGGGAAATTATGATTTTGTGGATTTTGTGGATAATTAAATTGAGGAAAATTGGGATTTTGTGGATAAGTAGGGGGAGGGAAATTGGGATTATGTGGATAATTGGGATTTGGTTGAAAATTGAGATTTGGTTGAAAATTGGGATTTGGTGTCGGATAATCACCGAAGAGAGCATCACTTAATCGTCGTGTAACTTCACCCACGTTTCCATCAAACATGTTTTGAGGGTTGTTAGATGGAGATGCCATTTTTCACTACAAAAAAAAATACGAATTTAAAAAAAAATAAGCAAGTTTCATTCCAACATAAAAAAAAACCGAATTTTAGTAACATTTTTTTAGTAACAATCAATTTAGTTAATATTTTAGTAACATTAAAAAATATAATCAATTTTAGCAACATTAAAAAATATATTATTTCAATACAATCAATTTTAGTAACATTTTTTAATAAGCAAGTAACATTTTTTTTAATATAACATTTTTTTGAACAATTTTTTCAATTTCGAATTTAAAAGTATATTGAAAATGAATATTATGCAAAAAAATTTAGTTAACAATATGAAAATGTTATGCAAATGATAAAAAAGCATATTGAAAATGAATATTATGCAAACTATTTTAGTTATGCAAACTATTAAAAAAATATAACAATTCAAATATGAAAAACGATAAAAAATATATTATTCCATGAATGTTATACAAAAAATTTTAGTTAACATTTTTTATACAATAATACAAATGATAAAAAAGTACCTCCTTAGCGGCCACTATTTCGACACGAATTTGGCCGTGCTGGAGAAACCCGCCTGAAAGAGGAAAGCCTTTTATTCCAAATTCCAATAGAAATAATTTTAGACTATTTTTTTTTTTGGATTTTTTTGGAATAAACGAATTTAAATTGAGTATAAAAAAAATTAACAGCTTTAGAATAAGGGAATATGAGAGTTTGAGTGTAGAGACTAGAGAGTATGAGAGAATTGAAGAAATAGATAGTTTGTTTGGTGATTTAATTGAAATGGGGTATGGGGGTATAAATAAGGGTGCAAAATGGGGTAATTGATGGAGGGAATAAATTCAAAAAAAATCCAACGGTAAAAAAAAAAAAAAAAATTTCGAAAATTGCTACAGTAACTCGGGTCGGGTCGGGTGCTACAGTGCACGGGTTTGAACGGGTCGGGTTTGGAGCGTTTTGATTGGTGGAAACCCTTCCTTGGACCCGACCCGAGCAACCCGCACGGGTTTGACCCGAGTTGCTACTCAGGCGGGTCGGGTCCCTTCGGGTCACGGGTTTGGCGGGTCGGGCGGGCCCCTCTCGGGTTACGTCATAACACTAATCTGTGCCTCTTGAGCAAACATTTCATGCGGCTGCTTTATTGAATACATGCATCATAAATTAATTAAAGGGATTCTGTTAATGCATTGCACCTTTTATCAGATGCATTGAATCAAAATTGATCTGTCACCAAACTAAAAGGTGCGTCCATATAAAACCAATTTATATGTGCCTCTTATATGCACCTCTTTATAGCAAATTAAATGCATTGAATTTATCAGGTGCTGCTATCGCACCTACTGTCTTAACAAAAATGCATTTATCTTTTAATTAAATTCATTAGAGCAGCTCAATTAAAACAGCCATTAATTTTATATTGGACCACATAATATTAATTTGTACATCACATAGATACGGTATATATATATTCAAGTATTGAGCTGCACAGTTAATATATTATATAACAACAATGTACCATACTACCATCAATACCAAACATTTACTTGTAATTCCCGAATATTATTGAAAGTGGTTAACTTCTATAGCAAACCCCCATTTTTTTTTGTAAAATGCAGAGATTCTAAGTTTTTATGAGAAGTTAATTATTGATAAACCTCCATAAAGCTTTTTAATAATTCACGAAAACAAATTAATCTCTCAAATGCTATGCAATAGCATTCTTTGGTTGCTACAAAATTTGAAAATTAGAGGATTTGCATCATAGATCAATTTATCATGTCAAAATATCAAAAATTGAGTTGTGCATATAAAAGATTAAATTATATTTTCTTTTCAAGTAGTGGGCTTCGTTTATCATTTTATTAAACCAAATAAAAAGAGTTTACAAGACTAAGAGGAACAATTAAAAAATAAAAGACAAAAGATACAACCACACTTTACAGTTTCATTTCACTACAAATTTACAATCAAACAAAAAAATTGTAAATTCCTAATTGCCGAAAAACAACAAGAAGCATTCTCTGTCACCTTGCTTGCTTGGTCAATTAAATTCTGGTTTAACACAATTCAATTCTTGACTACACAGCTAATTCATCTCAAAATCACTGACCCGCTGATCCATTGCACAAAAAACCCACTGGGTTAGTTTGCTTATTGGAGGGCTAAGCACTGTCATTCAAAGAGAATCTAATGCAACTTAACAGCAGGCTGATTGGCCGATGTAAGGGAAGAAAATTTACAGAACTGATAGCATGAGAATTTAGAGGTTTAGAGTCAACATATCAAGATATATTGTTTGGGGGGGAGGGGGCAGCATTAGGTGGTATTCCGCCTGGAAACTACTGAAAACCGAACCTCATTGTACAATTTTCTTGATATCATGGAGGGGGGTCTGCCCCTGATGACATCACATGGAAATAGATAAAATTGAGCAAATACTCAGATTAAAACAAGGACTAGTTGTTGTCGGATTACAATAAAAGGTAGCCAACTTCGTAACTATAAACTAAAATCAATGTTGTGAAAGACAGCTCACCTTTGCTGGCAAATTCAAGCATGTTTCCTATCTGAATTGCCAGTGTGTATCAATTAGCCACCATCCCGTATCTTTAATTGAAGACATTATTGCTGCAAACTCCGCTAGCATCCTTTCATCGGTTCCAGCTCTGATTATCGGTGGAAAGAATAACCCAGAAGCTGTCCACGCCACAAAAGCCAGAGTTAGCGGTGTGGCCATCTCTTTGGGTGGACACCACCAGTTCTGGTACTTTGCCCACCACCATTCAACAGCAACACAGATACCATGCAGCATGAAGAACACAGTCACTTCTCCTGTCGGCTTTCTTAGCGTGTTGTAGTAAAACATAAGCTCATGCATTAAACCGGAGGTTAGAAATACAGCAAGTATGCCAGTTAGAGGTCCACAGTAGATTTTGACAGGCTCATAGATCGAAGGGTCTGAGAATGGAAGAGACCACTAAATTCCACCGCCGACCCCAGAAGTCTCTGAGAGAGGTTGTAAAGTAGGGTTTGATAAATTGAGGATCTAATTGCATGCCAAATGCTTCGCTAATAATTGCACAGGTGGAGAGAGTTAATTCTATGAATAAGTAAACATGAACACAATACACAAATAGGAGGACGTAGTTATTTAGTTCTTCCTTGAAACGGTAGATGTTGAAGAGTGCAGCTAGAAGGACTGCTCGAATGGCTGTAGAAATGACAAGTTTTGGAGTAAATGTTGTAAATTGTTTGAATTTTGGGTTGTCTTGCCGTTTCACAGGGAGGATAGACAGAGCAATGAAGCGAATGAGAGGAAGCGATGGGTGGAGTGGACCCCGGCCAACGGAGAGTAAGAGGAGTTTGAATAAACAAAGCCATGCAAGGAAGAATCCAGAAATGCCACGAAAATGGGATGTGGAGAAGGTGAAAGGGAGAAAGGGAAGAAGAGAGACTACTGGGGAAAAAGAGATAATGCGGAGGAGGCCAGGCTGGAGAAGGGACGATGCAAAACGGGAGTAGGAGACTAACACGAAGACAGTAAATATTATTTTTGGGAGGGATTTTAGGTCGGACCGTACATCTTCCATGATTTCATTCATTTTTGCTTGTTACAATGTGGGAGGTGTACGTTTCTCCTTCAGTCCTTCAGATAGAATTTGACATAGAAGTTATCCTCTGGAACATTTCTGACAAGCTGAACTGTTGAAGTACTTCGAATAAATTAATTCAATGCTGAAGAATATGTTATTGGTCTGGAACTTGGTATTGGCGCCAGCATGTTTCATAAACACCTTCAACTTGGTCTGAAACCTGACATTATGCAGCATATTTCCTAATAAGTAAATACACTAGAAGATAAGCACGCAAACAAATACATTGCTTAGATAGTTTACAAACGATGTTCAACAGTGCATTTTCTTCAATGAGAAACAAAGTATATAATAATGAGAAACAATTTTTGGAAGTTAAAATTTTAGAAAAAAGCGCTTTTGTCCCCAACTTTATTGCAGAAGAGAAAAGAGCTTTTTCCATGGTAGACTTATCACGGTAACGTCTTAACAGCCTATGAATGTGTCCATGCAATAAAAAAGAAGAAACGAGGGAAACAAGCTTTTTGTGCAGTGAAACTTGACATGAGCAAAGCATATGACCGCATGGAGTGGAGCTTATTACAGCGAGTGATGGAGAAGATGGGTTTCTCTGCAACATGGGTTCGAAAGAGTTATGCAATGTGTAATTTCTCAAAATTTCAAGTGGCAGTTAATGGGGTTCGAACAGAGGCGTTTGTGTCCCAGCCGGGACTTAAGACAAGGTGATCCCTTATATTCGTACCTATTCATTATTTGTGCAGAGGCCTTATCAAATATGGTTTCAAAAGAGGTGGGATCCAGCAAGATTCAGGGCCTCAGAATTTGCAATAGAGCTCCCTCCATCTTTCATTTTTTTTCAGCGGATGACAGCATCTTGTTCATGAAAGCTTATAGACAAAATGCACAAAGATTGAAATGTGTGTTGAGAGCCTACTGTGGTGCATCGGGACAATTGGTTAATTATTAGAAATCAACAATCCTCTTCTCGCCAAACGCAGAGGAGGTAGAGAACAAGCGATTAAAGCTATTCTGAACATTGAAGTAGAGGCCATTGGACCACCTATTTGGGACTGCCTACAGCAATAGGTGCAAGGAAAAATGACAAATTTCGACTCCCCAATGAAAGAATGCATATAAGGGTAGCCGGGTGGAAAGAGAAAAAACTTGTCATACGGCGGTAAAGAGGTTCTCATAAAATCGGTAGTGCAAGCTATTCCAACGCATAGCATGCAATGCTTTATGTTAACAAAAGGAGTGTGCAAAGAAATGGCAAGGATAACTAATGGCTTTTGGTGGGGTAGCTTGGAAGAAAAGAACAAAATACATTGGAAAGCGTGAGATAGAATGGCAACTCTGGAGGGCAGTGGGGGTGTGGGATTTAGGGAGTTTGAGAACTTTTAACCAAGTGCTTTTGGCGAAGCAAGGATGGCGAATTTTGCAGAATCCATCCCTATGTGCTAGAGTACTAAAAGCGAAATACTTCCCAATTCTGATTTCATGGAAGCTGGCCTGGGAAGGAGACCATCCTACACTTGGAAGAGCATCCTGCATGTGAGAGAAGCTGTAAAAGGTGGCCTTGTCTGGAGAATTGGTGAGGGCACAAAGGTAGAAATCTGGCAAGATAAATGGTTGCCTAAAAATCATTATATGCAAATGACCTCAGAGTTTGTCGACAGTGGCAGCAACAAAGTTTCTGAATTGATTGAAGGGGACGCACGTACCTGGAACCTGCCACTTCTACGCCAAATTTTCAATGAAAATGATGTGTCAACAATCTCGGAGATACCCCCAGCTGTTTCTCATCAAGAAGACCTGAGAGCGTGGCAATTCGAGGATTCAGGATTTTTTTTCTGTCGGAAGTTCCTACAGAACCATGATAAAACAGAAAAGGAGTTTCACTATTAATTAACCAGTATCAATCCGAAGCAAGGACCAAGTGTGGAGAGCTATTTGGAAGGTGAATGTGCAATCAAAAGTGCAGGTTTTTCCTTTAAAAGTGAGTCACAATATCCTCCCCACAAGGCCACAACTACCCAATTAAGAATAAAACATGTTGTTGTTGATTTGAAGTGTAGCAGATGCCAGCTAGAAGTGGAACATTGCCTGCATGCATTGTGGCATTGTGGCATTGTGTCAAAGCCAAACCAGTATGGGAAGAAGTGACCAAGAGACAAAGCATAACCTTTGCAGCCCCAACTTCTGACAGCATAACTGAGTGGCAGAAAAGCAATCTGGTAATGTACCCGATAAACAGGTCTTATTTTCAGTAACCTCTTGGGTAATATGGACGGAGAGAAATAATGTCGGAGTAGGAAAGGCAGCTAAGGGAGCTGAACTCATTAATAGGCTTTTTGCTGAGACCATGACCTGTATTAACCAATATCAGCGAAATTTAGGTGAGGACTTTCTCTACCATTACAGTCAACCTCTGCTGGCATGTCTGTCAAGTGGTCCCCTCCTCCGGTGAATGTTTTTAAATTAGATGTGGATGCAGGTCTGGATAGAAGCAGGAGGCTGGTAGGTATTGGAGTGGTGATCCGAGATGGGAATAGTAAGGTGGTTGCAGGATGCGCGAAAAAAATTGATGTGAACCTTGATCCTCTTCTTGCGGAGATTTATGCGATGGAAGAAGGGCTAAAATTGGCAATAAAAAAGGGCTACAATACCATTCAACTGGAGACAGGCTCTTTGAAGGCAACCAAACTGGTACGAGCACATGATAGTCGGTATTCACATGCTGGTGCATTGATTGAAGATGTAAGGACTTAATGGAAAATTTTCTCTCTGTAACTGTTTGCTTTATCAGTAGGAAAGCAAATTCCTTTGCACATGAATGTGCTTCTCTAGCTATTTTTTTCTTCTAGCAAATAAAGTTGGAATGATAATTTACCTGTAAGTGCTCAACATTTAAGTAATTTGCAGGACAATATTTAAGTTAGTAAAGAAAAGTATCAATTATTGCGTTAAGTTGATGTAATCATCATTGAAGATGGTTGGAAGTATAAGTACCTAGGTAGGCACAGTTGATTTGTTCTCATTCATGGAGGAGTTAGAGAAATATAACAGAAAAGAAAAGTACCAATTATTGGTCGGCCTTGAAAGAATTTCTTTAGGCTGGATACCAATTGTCACCGATCGAGTAGCGACTCCTTGGCAGTTTCGCTCGATTGCTTCTTGTGTCACCTGATATGATAAAATCATAGCATATTCTTCTTTCTGATTGATTGATTGAAACCAACCAATGAACGAGAGAGAGGTACGTCGAGTCGAGTCGAGTCGAGTCGGTCGGGGTCGAGGCCGAGGGTAGAGAGGGAAGAGTAGTACAGAAGTAGACAAGTAGAACTGTAGAGAGCAGCTCCGGGTTTTGGTTTTGGTTCGCTAGGAAGAGGAGAACTGGAGAAGGCTTTTTTTTTTTGCTTTTGAGCGTATGGGCCTCTATGGGCCTTTCTACGGAAATAAATCATGATACTGAGGCCGGATTCTTGCAAATTCAAGAATTCATTTCCACCATACTTTTATTTTAGATTCAAAGTTGATTCATCTGATTCTGACTAATGGCATGGTATATATCATTATCATAGAAGTGAGATGAAAACAAGACTAATTGTATTAAATAAAAACGAAATGTTACAATGTACAAGTGTAAAAGAATTAGTTTTTGTGCATCATGCTCTCTAGCATTAAACTAGCAACATTGTCACGAGTTGTGACGGACAAGTCTTTGCAGATAAAAAAAAATGCTTCGATTTCTCTTTCCAAAAGAAATATAGTTCAGAACTACATTCACATCCCAATAATGCTTTCTTTTTACTTACACTATTCATGTTATGTAGCTAGGAGCTCCAAAACACGACCATTAGGAGGGAATTGGACCTGGGGTTACTGTTCTAAATTTGTGTCGTTCCGTGCCGTTCTGTTCCAAACACGGCACGGCACGATTAGTATTTTATTATTTTTACCGTGCCGTTCCGTGCTATGCCAAAAATTGGAAGGGATCGAAACGGAACGGTTAAGACACGGCACGTTTAGGCACGCCGTGTCTAAATGTGTCGTGTCTTAACTGTTCCGTGCCTAACCGTGTCGTGTCTTAACGTGTCGCGTCTAAATGTGCCGTCTCTAAAGGTGTCGTGTCTAAACGTGTCGTGTATAAAGGTGTCATGTCTAAACGTGCCGCCTCTAAACGTGTCGTGTCTAAGCATGTCGTGTCTTAACTGTGTCGTGACTCGTGTCTAAATGTTTATTTTTTAAAATTTGTAAAGTTTAAAATAGAATAATTAATAAATGCAAAAGATTTCAAAATAATTTGAACTTTCGTGTCTATCCGTGTCTATCTGTGCCTACCCGTGTCTATCTGTGTCGTGTTGTGTCTATCTGTGTTGTGTCGTGCTGTCGTGTCGTGTCTAAATGTACCGTGTCTAGACGTGTTCTCGTGTCGTTCCGTGCCGTGCTTTCGTGCCGTGTCGTGTCTCTCCTCATAAACGCTTTGTGCCATGTCGTGTCCTACAGTAGGAAATCAAAGCACGACACGGCACGTGAACAGTACCGTGCCGTGTCCTTATCGTGCCATGTCGTTCCGTGACGTTTTCAGACACGCAGACACTGTTTTGAAAACTCTACCTGGGGTGCATATTCGACCCAATAAAAAATTTCAATATTAATTGACATATGTTAATACAATATTGAAATTGACATTGGTTAAACTACTTCATCAAATCCATCCGATTACACACAAAGGTAATCTAGCTACAATCAGGAACTCTTGATGACTTAGTTTCTCTCTTATCTCCGAATGCTCACAATCCTTCAATCCTTACGAGGAAGTAGGATTAGGTACAAGTCGCTTCACTTTTCGAGATAAAGAATTGTCCGGATGGAAAAAAATGTATAAGAAAAAAAAGAGATGAGTATTACACCTCAAATGGAAGGTTCAAAATCTTTCAAATTATGTCTTTCTTCATTTGTCGCTTCCATTTTTTTTATTGTTCCCATCAAAATTTGGTGATTAGGACTGTAAAATACTAGAACAACACAACCACTATTCTTCTTCCCTCCCTTTCACTACCATCTTCTGCAAGATCAGTTATTACCTCAAGTAGAAATGATACCCAAATATTCAAACAGGGCACAAAACTCATATCATAGGAGTAACTCAGTAACCCAAGATAAAACAAGCACGCATGTATATAATTAAATGACAAACACAACATTGAGGTTTAAATTCAGCAATAGCCTGAAGCAATTGTCTAATATTTATTTTCAGCAACGTTCCTAGCCTAATTAGGCCGGTTTTAATAAACCAACAACCAGTCAAAGACAGCTTTGGCATATGATAGAGATAAGAGGGGAAAAAAAAACAAAGAGGGTAATTGCAAGTCTAAATATCTAATCCACAAATGATCATTACAGTTTTGATCAAATCTACAAAGCAATGACAGTACTCCTAACAACAACTTTTTATTAGTCAGAGATGGACGACTGCACAAGGTGCCAGCTTTGCTCTCTTGCTCTCCGTCTCTTCATCAGATGTCTGAGATAATCATCAATGTCATAATAAAACCTTGTGTCATCGGCAGAAGGAAAACTTTAAGGAGAGTATTAACAACCAAAGAGAAATATAGACTTACAAGGTAAGGGAAAGAAGGGACGAGAACCCGTTTAGATGATCCGTCAGCTAATCTCTTGCAAGACCAGTCTGGTCTAGCTGTGGCAAACTCGTTCGATACCTACATCACATTGTAGTCACCAAATAAAATTGAAAGCATATGATAAATTTCAAGTATACACTCTTAAGATAGAAGAAATGCCCCTGAAAATGACTACTAAATAACAGCATCTATTTTCATTTTTGTATTGAAAGAGCAAGCAGAACAAGTAAATAGCAACAGCCAACAGTAGATGATCAAGGTTCATAAAAGTAATGAATAAAAAAAACAAAAGAGTTCATAAAAGTATTACCTGATTTCTAATTGCTCCAATCAGCATGTCTTGGCAGCCCGAAGCATGCACTTTTGCCAAACTGGGGCACTGGAGAAGCAGCCTCTCTGGAAACAAAATATAGATGGGAGTATTTAGAGGAAATGATTATCAGATGATACTTTTAGTTGCAAGAGAAGAGAAATTAACCTGGATGGAGGTTAATGCAGGAGTTAAGATTTAGGTCTTCAAGCTCTGGACAGTTTACATACAAACCCTATAAACAATAGAAGGATATAACATCAATCATGTTCGCTAAACAATGCATACATGTGTGTTGCAGGTGCAAATTCAGGTGATCTACTACTACAGGGATTTGTAATTGTTGCAGATCAAATCTTTATCTTACTTCCAAAGCAGAACATCCCCAAAGACTGAGCTTCTTCAAATGAGCGTGCTCGATGATCAGCTTTTGGTATGGTCTTTTTCTGGGGCTTAACTTTTGGCATTTCTTAAGCTCATCTGTTTGTTCAATACATTGTATCTTCTTTTCATTGATTTGAGGATTAGCATCACAGATGCTCATTCCACAGTCCAACAGCTGAAGATATGGCAGAGTAGCAGCAAGCTGGATTCCACCTAGAATTTAGAACTCAAATTTTAACAGACAGTACAAAAGATTTGTATCAAGAAGTACATGGCATACTGAAGTACGCTCAAAATATTAGGACAAGGATTTTAATGATCAAAAGTTTCATGGAACTTAAGGTTTAAAGAACAGACACTTGGGGTGCTTGACTCTGATTTTATCTACAATTGCATTCTGATCATCTTCTGTTGGTAAACCACATAAGCCCCTAAAGCTTTTTAGTGACCGCATGAATGCTTTCTAAGACAATATGGTAAATGATATCTTTACTTGAGCTAATGTTTGGGCAAAGGGCAAGGAGCAGTCTGGAAAGTGTGTGGGGATAAGCTTTGCATATCATTCCAATTCCACAGTCTGTAATGCTGGATCTGAACATAAAAGGAAAAAAAAGGTAAGTTTAAGTTGTCTTGTCATCACACAGAAATTGGCATATATTCATTAGTAAGCACAGGGAAGTATGTTATGACTTACACTGGCATTAAAACTGACTAAGTTTGCTTGACCCCAGTTTTCTATGCTTTTTATTTGCTGCTTTACATATATTCTTTAAGAATTCCATCATTTCAAATTCTTGACTAATTTGTAAGCTTACTAAAGATCTTTATCGTATTAGTGCAAATGTGCAATCCTCAAAAGGACAAAGAAACAATACCCGCTCAAATCAAGGAGCTCCAAGCTGGAGTAAGACTCAACAATGGAAGCAACTGCAGCATCAGTTATCCTTGAGCCTAGAAGCAACGACAGCATGTGCAAGAACCTGACAAAAAATAACATTGTTCATCTAGATGATATATGAATTATAGGCTAGCTGGACATCTAAAAGATTACTACTGGGCAATGCACATGTATGGTAATGCAACTAGACCAGCTGATGGTAATCATCAGAGAGGATCATGCTATCACCTTAATGCATGCAAGAAAAACTAGCTGACATAATATACAAGTTTATTTCTAGAGCAGCTTATGACCCAGTTTCACCTGAAGAATGCTCAACAGCAACCCCCAAATTGAACTTCATCAAGGCAGTAACCTGAAACAACTCAAGGTTCAAACCTAGTTGACTCAAACATCCAAACCAGGCAAATTTAAAGACCTGAATAGCCTGAGATCCAAAACAGCCCACACCTGAAATGACCCAACCACAAGATTGCTCAAATCAGGTACCCGGGACTTCAAGACCTGTACTGGAGAGACAAACTTCAATTTGAATGGCTCGGGACTTGAGAATCGCCCAAATCTAAATCCAAAAGGACCATAACTTCAATCAACCTGCAGACTGCCAACTCCAGGCTAGATAGATCTGGGACATCCAGCACAAATTTGAGATCTAGATCAGGTCTGACAAGTTAGCCGTCTGGTACCTGAGGGTGTGCCTTATTAAGCACTAAAAGGGCCAGACCTGATCTAGAAGAGAAGACCAAGTGGTAAGGTCCAATGAGGCTACTACTGGAGAGAAGCCAAATTAATCTCTTCACTGTACTACCTTTTTTGTGAATAGTATCTTTTTTATAAAATTACCTTAGGTCAGCACTTGCCAAAGCAAGCACAGCGTCATTGCATAGTCGGGTTGAGGACACATGCAAATTCCTTAGTTTCGGGCAGGTTCGACCCAAATTTTCCATTAATGCAGGGAGATCAGTCGAGTCATTTCCTTCTCGGTTAAAATCCAGAGATAGCTCAGTCATGTTGGGACAGTTAAACACCTAAAGGAAATTAATATAACTTCAATTAAGGTATCCCATACATGGTAGTCAATAGATGAAGACAATTTAATAAGGGAAAATATGATTGCACAACTTGCTATTGCTACAATTGCCTGTGTTTGCCGAAGACAATAATTTCATTAGAAAGGAACATTGTTCTTTTGAAGACAATTAAGGCAACCTTGAATTTTGGTGGACCAGCTAAACTACAGGTAAGAATTAACTACAACTTCAATAAAGTGTTGCATGTGAATGTAATAACTAAAGCTTGAAAACAGTCATTTGCATCCCTATAAACCCAAGTTCTTTCAAAGATAAATGAAATGGAACATTCAATGTACTCCCACAAAATGTTCTAAATATCCTCGAGATCATCCTTGATGCCGAACTTCCCCCCC